>JARQOD010010040.1:0-28884 GCA_033576555.1 Oophaga sylvatica | reverse complement strand
AGGGGGGTTTTCTTGGGCATTGACCCCCGACCTCCCTCTACATAAAAAGGGCCTTTTATCTGCATTTGAGAAAAAATACTCCTGTGCTCTCAGTGCCCCCTTTAATGCGCTGGCATACTGCTGCTTCTGGATCCCAATGAATGGAGAAAACAGTCCAGGGAAACTCTTAACACAACAGTTTATTTTCTTCAGGACACAGCACATCCAAGTATTTTCCGCATTTCCATCATAGTACAAACAGCATATAATTTCGTCTTTCCCTTCACTGTTTCCTTCATCACTAAGTGTTTCCGCGGGTCGGAGCGTCCCAGACAGCCCCTCAGCGTCCCCCCCTGTAAAAGCGTCACTACGGTAAAAGCGCTCTCCTGCCCGTTTCAACCCCGGACATAAGATTCAGCCTACGAAGCAACCACCACATTTGGAGCGACCTGCCCGTACACTTTTAACGGTCACCTTTACGCCTTCCTCTGTTTTCTTTCCTTCCTCTCTCTCTCTACTGTGGGATTTGCTGTACTTTGTTCTGCCCTGTGTACCCTGGATGGCTGGGCCATGCTTTAACATTGCGGGGTTTGTTGGGCAGCCCAGGCCCATAGCCCACCCGAGCACCCAAAGGGAGCTCCCGGGCCCCCAACTGAACTAACTCAGGAAGACCTTCCTCTCTTATTCCCATTCTAACCCCTTCTACAGTTAACTATATATATGTGGCTTGTCCTAATGAGCTCTTTTGCCCCCATATAATGGCCAAAACTAGTTACTGCCTGTCCCTATATGGTACAGAAATATTATGACATTACATTACTTATACATATACATATTACAACAGACATTAGTAACATACAAAAGGGGGTTTAAAAGGAAATACATCATTCTTTGTAACCCCTTACATACCCCCCTTCATTTAACCATTGTCATCCCTGACAATTTTTATACCTAATAAAATTTTTAAATAGTTTACAATAAATACTCCACGCAGGAGAACACGCATATGCAACAGCTCAATGTGAGCCAAGTCCATACGAGCGGATATCCGTCACTTCCTTAAGATCAGCACCTGTTCAAACAATATTTAAGACAAAGTTTACGTAGCAAACAGGTGACTCTCTGTCAGGAGTCAAACCCAGTACCTCTTGTCCACTGGCCAGCAGCTCTACCATCTGGCTTTCTGCGGCTGCAAAGTTCCTTGCTAAAACCCAGATACCATTGACTGTTCTTCCTGATTGGCTACACCTAGTGCTCTCTTGATTGGGCCTCTGATTGCCAATTACACACCCTATATAAACCTGGCCCTGTGGGTGTGTCATTGCGAGATTATTGTGCTTCCAGCCTTTAGTCAAGCTCTTTCTCCTGCTGTTCCTGCTGTTACAAACACTGCTCTCCTGTGTACCGACCTCCTGCTGCCACCTGACTACGTTATCTGCCTGCTCCTCTGCTACCGAACTGCCTTTCCTGTGTACCGACCTCCGGCTGCCACCTGACTACGTTATTTGCCTGCTTCCCTGCTACAAACACTGCTTCCCTGTGTACCGACCTCGGCCTGCCTTCTGACTACGCTACCTGCCTCTGCTTTCCCTAGTGTTTGCAGTAACATTGGCTCCAACCCAGACGGGATCCTGACAGAATAATCTCGCGCCAAAATGGAGTCCGCTGTGAACACCCTGAGGCGGCAAGTTACGGAGCTTCAAAGTTTTTGTACTGACTCTCAAGGAAAATATGCCAAGTTACAAACTGATTTCACGGCGATACAACAGGAAGTAATTGAGCTACAAAAACAACTACTGGACGTGCGCAATTCAGGGTCCGAATCAAATGCGCGGCTGCCGCTGCCTGCAAAGTTCAGTGGGGATCGCAAGCAGTACCGAGGATTCCTCAATCAATGCCGCATATACTTCCAGATGCAACCTGCTCCCTTTACCAGTGAGAGGAAGAAAGTTTTTTTCATGATAAATCTCCTGACGGATGAAGCTCTTGCTTGGGCTTCACCTTATGTAGAAAAGGACTATGCCCTCCTTAATGACCTGGAAGCTTTCATCGCAGCTATGAATCAAGTTTTTGATGACCCAAACCGCTGTGCCACAGCAGAAACCAAATTACATAATTTGCGCCAAGGACGTCGCTCTGTTGCAGAATATACATCGGAGTTCCGTCGCTGGGTGGCCGACACCACCTGGAATCCAGCGGCCCAGAGAAGTCAATTTCGACGAGGGTTATCAGAACCAGTGAAAGACGAGCTTGCCAGGGTTGAGACCCCTGACCAGTTGGAGGACTTTATTCAACTATGTATCCGGATTGACCAGAGACTTACTGAAAGGAGAAAGGAGAGACTGCGAGCACTTGGGAATAGCCCTGGCTTCTCATTTTCAGCATCAGACCACCAAGAAAAGACGCAAGTTGTGTCTGAACCGATGCAGATCGACGTCATCCGAAGACCACTCTCTGCACAGGAGAAGGAGAGGCGACGTGCAGAACATCTCTGCCTCTATTGTGGGGACCCTGGACACTATGCCATCAACTGTCCTAACAAAAGGACTATAGCCTTTACCAACAACAGGTCTGCCAGCAATACGGACCTTTCTCAGCAGTCGGATTCCATCTTGCAGACTATCTCATCAGTAACGCCAGAAATAGACAAAATACATACCACATCATCTCATTTTGTAATCCCCATTCAGGTTGTAATGGGCACCCAAAAAATACAATGCTCTGCCCTGTTGGATTCGGGAGCAGGAGGAAATTTTATGGACTTAAAATTTACACGTGATAATGATATTTCCAGTAGGACCAAATCCACACCAATTGAAATGGAAACTGTGGATGGATCACCTTTGTCTTCTGGACCTGTCACGCATGAGACAATCGAACTGGAGATTTGTATCGACCCGGATCATCATGAAGCTGTCAGTTTCCACCTTATTTCATCTCCGAAATTTCCGGTTATTCTAGGGATCCCCTGGTTTTCAGTCCATAACCCTTCTATCAACTGGGCATCAAGGACCATCACCTTTCCATCTGACTACTGTAAGAATAATTGTCATAAGGAACCCCCTGTTCTCCAACAAGTCCAAATCTCTGAGATTTCGCATGAGAAGGAAGAGAAACTACCACCTCAATATCAGCAGTTCTCTGATGTCTGCAGTAAGAAGAAAGCAGATCAATTACCTCCTCACCGTCCTTATGACTGTCCCATTGAATTGCTGCCAGGAGCAACCATTCCATTTGGACGGATTTACAATCTTTCTGAACCTGAATTGAAGGTATTAAGAAAGTTCCTGGATGAAAATTTAGAGAAAGGCTTTATTCGACCTTCCACATCTCCAGCTGGGGCACCCCTGTTCTTTGTTGAAAAGAAAGACTCCACTCTGCGGCCATGTATTGACTACAGAGAGATGAATAATATCACTGTCAAGAATCGCTACCCGCTACCCTTGATTCCTGAACTATTTGAGAGACTCCGTTCTGCGAAAATCTTTACGAAGCTGGATCTTAGAGGGGCTTACAACCTCATACGGATTCGCCCAGGAGATGAGTGGAAGACCGCCTTCAGAACGAGATATGGACATTTTGAATCTCTTGTTATGACCTTTGGCCTTAGCAATGCCCCAGCCACCTTTCAACATTTTATTAATGATGTATTTCGAGATTTCTTGGACCAATTCGTTGTGGCTTATCTCGATGACATTCTTATATTTTCAGACACCTTGGAAGAGCATCGCAGGCACGTCCAGTTAGTCTTGGAACGACTACAGGAGAACCATCTCTACATTAAACTTGAAAAATGTGAGTTTGAACAAACCAGTATCCAATTTCTGGGATATATCATCTCTCCAGAAGGTCTGAGCATGGATCCCGGCAAAATCAATGCTGTAGTGGACTGGCCTGTTCCAAGAAATTTAAAAGACGTCCAGCGTTTCATAGATTTGCAAATTTTTACCGAAAATTTATAAAGAACTTTTCACGGATCATACTACCAATTACTACACTAACAAAAAAGACAAAAGCATTTTTCTGGTCTCCAGAGGCACAGGAGGCTTTTGACAAGTTGAAAACTCTTTTTACGTCTGCTCCATTGTTAGTACACCCAAATCCTGAATTGCCATTTACTGTCGAAGTGGACGCCTCGGACTCTGCAGTGGGAGCTATTCTGTCTCAGCGAGTTGGGGACAAGATGCAACTTCACCCATGTGCGTTTCTTTCCCACACCATGTCATCTGCAGAAAAGAACTACGACATTGGTAATAAAGAACTGTTAGCCATTAAAGTTGCCTTCTCCGAGTGGAGACATCTTCTGGAAGGTGCCAATCACCCTGTGACTGTCCTCACGGACCACAAGAATCTTGAATTCCTCCGTACAGCAAAAAGATTGTCTGCAAGACAAGCACGATGGGCCTTATTTTTCTCAAGATTCAATTTTATAATCTCTTACCGGCCTGGTTCAAGGAATGGCAAGGCTGACGCCCTGTCCAGGATGTGTTCGGAACCTCAGGAGAGGTCTACTAATGATGATACAATTCTAGGCCCTAAAAATTTTTTGGGAATATTGCACTCTAGAGGACTAGGTAATAGAATTAAAGATGGATATCAAGAGGACTCTTTCCTTAACCATCCTTCGGAAGACGTCGATCTTTCATTCAAAGAGAGGTTTTGGATGCAGAAACACCAAATATATGTACCTGAATCTTCTCGCCTTGAAGTCCTCAAAAGTGTCCATGATTCTAAACTGGCAGGACATCCTGGAGTTGCAAAAACACAAGACTTACTACTTCGTTTCTTTTGGTGGCCTAATTGTAGGAAGGACGTGAGGAAATATGTTTCAACCTGTTTAACATGCGCACGAAACAAGACCCCACGATCGTCTCCTCTAGGACTCTTGCAACCACTCCCAGTTCCATCCAGGCCTTGGGGATCTATTTCCATGGATTTTATTGTGTGGAACTACCCCCTTCCAAACAGATGACCGTCATCCTTGTCATAGTGGACCGACTCACAAAAATGGCCCACTTTATTCCAACTGAAGGAATTCCTACTGCTGAAAAAACTGCAGAACTGATGATCAAAGAAGTATTCAGGTTACATGGAATTCCTGACAGCGTGGTGTCTGACAGAGGCGTTCAGTTTACATCAAAATTTTGGAAGAGTTTCTGTACAGCCTTGGGAGTCACGGTGAATCTTTCTACCGCTTTCCATCCTCAGTCCAATGGCCAGATGGAGAGAACGAACCAGACTTTGGAGCAATACCTCCGTTGCTTCATTTCCTATCTTCAGGATGACTGGGTGGACTATTTACCAACAGCAGAGTTTGCCTACAACAACTCCATACATAGCGCTACATCTCAAACCCCATTTTTGCTAATTATGGAGTACATCCAGTATTTATCCCTAATCTGCCAGTGAACACTCCCATTCCTGCTGTTAATGACAGGCTTACAAAATTACAGGAATCCCAGAAGGAATTATCAGAGATATTGCTCAAGACCCAGGAAGAATATAAGGAAGCAGCAGATAAACATTGGAGAGTGCCCCCTGCTCTTCAGGTTGGAGACAAAGTTTGGCTGTCCACTAAAAACCTTAAGACACATGTGCCATCCTCCAAATTGGGTCAGAAATTCATTGGACCTTTTCAAATTTCTGCAAAAATTAACCAGGTTGCTTTTCGTTTAAAACTTCCCAACAATCTAAAAATTCATCCAGTGTTTCACATATCCTTGCTCAAACCCTTCTGTGAAAACCCGTTTCCAGGAAGAATTCAGCCACCTCCTCCACCAGAAAGGATCCGTGGTGAAGAAGAATACATTGTGGATAAGATTCTGGACTCCCGAAAATTCAGAGGTAAACTGCAGTATCTGGTGCAGTGGAAGGGTTACGGACCAGAGGAAAATTCATGGGAACCAAGGGACAATGTCCATGCTCCTAGACTAACAAGAGCCTTTCATCAAAGGTACCCGGATAAGCCAGCTCCTGAGATGTCCAGAGGCCATCCTGGAAGGAGGGGAGTACTGTCAGGAGTCGAACCCAGTACCTCTTGTCCACTGGCCAGCAGCTCTACCATCTGAGCTATTCTGCTGGCTGCAAAGTTCCTTGCTGAACCCAGATACCATTGACTGTTCTTCCTGATTGGCTACACCTAGTGCTCTCTTGATTGGGCCTCTGATTGCCAATTACACACCCTATATAAACCTGGCCCTGTGGGTGTGTCATTGCGAGATTATTGTGCTTCCAGCCTTTAGTCAAGCTCTTTCTCCTGCTGTTCCTGCTGTTACAAACACTGCTCTCCTGTGTACCGACCTCCTGCTGCCACCTGACTACGTTATCTGCCTGCTCCTCTGCTACCGAACTGCCTTTCCTGTGTACCGACCTCCGGCTGCCACCTGACTACGTTATTTGCCTGCTTCCCTGCTACAAACACTGCTTCCCTGTGTACCGACCTCGGCCTGCCTTCTGACTACGCTACCTGCCTCTGCTTTCCCTAGTGTTTGCAGTAACATTGGCTCCAACCCAGACGGGATCCTGACACTCTCTTTGTTAGGTCTACAGTTTCTTGGAGGTATTCTATAAGGGTGATCCCCTTTCCTTTGAGGGAGCACTATCTTCCGGTCATATCTATATATATATTCAGGCGGGTGCACGGAAGCAGTCCATCCATTGGCACCATAAGTCCTAAAAACAATGCTGTACAAGTGGGTACCTTTCTGGTACATCTGTCCTTAAGGGAGGCGGGCCCCTCATTTGGGATTAGCATATCCCATGCTCCATGTGCGGGCTGTCTAGTCCTTGAACACTGTCTGTTGCGGCAGCAGCACCCGGTTTTTCAGCCTACAGACCTGTTGGTTCATTCAGGTCAAGTTCTGCTATTCAGCAGAAGGAGCACAACAGGTGCAACAAAACAAAAAGAAGAAAAAAATTTTTTTTCCACTTAAATGTTCTCAGTAGGCCACAACAACCGTTTTGCTCTCTACTATGGAGAGTAGCAGGGCTACCTTACCTGTGGGGACGCAGAACAGTCCCATGTACAGATTGCTTACTAATGGTGCAACGAGCACAACAATTCACAGTTACTCACTCTTCAACGGCACGCTTCCCGTGCCGCCTTTTCATCCTGGTTCCATGCTCGCGTGCGGGCTGAAAAGGTCTCTGCAGCCCCAGAATCCTTGCGCTGAAGGAAGAAGCAGAAGCAGACGTCTCGCGGAGGACTGACTGTTCTTGAGTGGGGTCCACATCTGACATGGGGCTGCCATTCTTGTGGCACAATGTTACGGCTATGGCATAGTAGCCCCTCGGACAATCTTTACTTATGAAGGAGATCCAATCCCCTCTACCAGGTGTCTACCATGCTTTACGGAGGCATCTTTTCCTGCCTCCCGTATGAAGCCATATCCCCTTTCAATGTTGCTATAGACTAACTGTCCATAGGAACGGTACCCGGCCATAGTGCCCTCCCCGTACTGGTATAGCTGAGCCCACACTTCCTTCTCTCTTGCCTTCTTTTTGGCTATAATTTCAGTTATCCAGATGGATGGACCAGGGGATACCCTGGGGCCCTAGCTAACCTCAGAGGCCTGGGACACATACGCCACTGGAACTGCATTGGACACAGGCCTAGAGTCAATGTAATCTTACGAGGGAGGTAAGGGTCTGTTCTCTGACTTCAGGGGCCGTGGCTCACTCACCAGTCTTGTAGACATCTTCGGTCATGTGGCACCGTCCGCTCCCATCCTACCAAGGCTGGTCCTGACCTCTGTCAACAACTGCTGTACACTGGCTGCTAAAACATCCGAAGGTCCAGCCGCGCTCGACCCGCAGGTGTCAGACTCCTCCGCAGGTGCGGCTGTGCACCCGATCTCACCCTGGCGTAGATCCAGCATGGCCTGTTCTTCCGGCTTTTACTCCTCAGAGGTGAGCGCTGCTACCTCCGGTCTTCGCTGTGGTGAAGCTGGCCCCGGAGACAAGGGTTCTGTCACACGTGTGGGTTCCCGCTCTGGCTCCTGATGTCGCGGAAGTTGTTTTTCGTGACTCCGGCACGGCATGCTCCCTCGGCTGACGGTCCGCTGGTGCAATCACTGGCTCTGGCGTGGAGGAACGACGCTCTGCACTCTAGCGTCGTGGAGGCTCAGGCCCAGGCAGCCGCCAAGGATCCTTCACAGCATGTATTTTCTCCTCCTCCGCCAGTTCGTCCCACAGGCGCACGGGCCGCACCTTTTCAATCTCCTTCCGCCATCTCCATTCCATTCGCCCGATACCCCGGCAGTGGAGTGTGCAGCAATGGTGCATCGCCGCCGTCATCACGTCTCTTTCTCTTTTCTCTTCTTCTGCGGTCCCGCTGCAGTGCAAGGTGTCGGCATCCTGCAGACTACGCCAATTGTAAAGGTCGGCCAGGGCAGTATTCGTGGCTGAGGCTTTTGGGCATTGTATACCCTGGCTTCCCTCTACATGAAAAAGGTGCCTTTTATTCTGCATAATTTGAGTAATACTCACTGTGCTCTCAGTGTCCCCTTTACTACGCTGGCATACTGCTGCTTCCGGATCCCAATGAATGGAGACACAGTCCAGAGCAACTCTTAACTCAACAGTTTTATTCACTTCAGGACACAGCACATCCAAGTAGTTTCCAGCATTTCCATCACAGTACAAACAGCACATCACTTCACCTTTCCCTTCATTGTTTCCTTTGTCATTAAGTGTTTCCGAGGGTCGGAGCATCCCAGACGGCCCCTCAGCGTCCTCCCTGTACAGCGTCACTATGGTGAAGCGCTCTCCTGCCCATTTCACCCTGGACATAAGAGATTTAGCCCACAAAGCAATCCACCACATTTGGAGCAACTTGCCCATATACTTTTACGGTGACCTTTACGCCTTCCTCTGTTTCTTTCCTTCCTCTCTCTCTCTACTGTGGGATTTGCTGTACTTTGCTCTCCCTGTGTACCCCAGATGGCTGGGCACACGCTTGAATGTGATGGGGTTGTTGGGCAGCCTGGACCTATAGCCCACCCGAGCACCCAAGGAGCTCCCTGGACCCAACTGAACTAACTCAGGAAGACCTTCCTATCTTATTCCCATCTAACCCCTCCTACAGTTACCTATATACATGATGGCTTGTCCTAATGAGCTCTATGCCCCATCTAATGACCAAACTAGTTACTGCACTGTCCCTATATGGCGCAGAAATATTGACAGTACATTAAACTTATACATATACAGTACATATCACAACAGACATTTGTAACATACGTAAGTGGTTAAGGAAATACATAATTCTTTGTAACCCCTTACACAGGAACAATATATGATAAGCTTAATAGATCAGGAATAAATCAATTGTGTGTCTCTATCTGTGCAGCATCTACAGCAGGCTGCTTCTCGCATACACAAACACAGGAAATACAGTCACATGCTCTTCCTGTGCGAGCCTCTGGGAGTTTATTTTTTGTTTCAACTTTATGAACAGCATATAAATTTAGCAACTAAACACTAATAGAAAGGAATGTAGTTATTGCACCAAACATTCCAACAGGTACTATTGAATGTGACAAACCTGATGACTCTCTCTGACATTACCCTGTACATAACAGTACTCTGATAGCAAATCGGACCAATTTTTGCCAATAGTACAATCTGCTGAACCAGAAGTCTGTGTCATTTACTATCTTATCATGGTAATATGATAAATTGGACTCCCTTTTGGAAGCTGGAAAAAAATGCCACCATTTTGCTTTTATAGCAAGGATCTAAACTCATGGCAATCCAATAGTCATTTCTTTGCTAGATGGTAATAATACTCCTGTCATCCCATAAGCATTTAAGCATACAGGTTGCCATGCTGGCCAGATGACCAAGAACTGTGATGGTTAATTTGCTGTACATCACCCCACTGCAATGGTTGGTTGTCACGGCCAGCGTCTTCATCACCATCATTTTCTCTCTGACTGTCTATCTCATCCTCATCTTGTACAAACTCAATACGCCCTTCACATGCATCTACTGCTGATGTTCATTCTCCTCATTCTCTTCCACCTCCTCCATATCCAGCTGCATGAAACATTGACCTTGAGAGTACTCAACAGACACAAAATGATGATAAACATGTGCAAGTTGCTGCTCTTTCTATCCACTCTTGCAATCTGGTAATTGTATTATCCATGATAAATATGATGGGGATAATATTGCTGATTTCATACTTGACTGTACTGATAAATTAAGTCGTCTCCTTGAAAAGCGTCAGTAGGTAACATGCATCCCTCATCAGCTGCCAATGGCAGATATCGAAGTAATCTGTGCTCCACTTTAGCTGTGCATGATACAGTCTGTCACTGATTTACGCATATAGACGCTCCAGCATATGCAGCATCGAATTCCAGAGGGCTATGGCATGGCAAATCAGGTGGTGCTCTAGCAGACCACTCTGATTTAGCAAAGCCAAGAGGTTGTGTTTGCCATATAAGAATGGTTCAAATGAGCTGACACATTTCTTGCCATAGTCACCACACTCCTTAAGCAGGTATATTTCTGAAAGCAAAGTTACACTATTAAATTAAGGTTGTGTGCTATGCAGGGAGTGTGAATTACTGTAAGGCAGCCAGAATGTTGTGGACATTGTCACTCACATCAACTCCCAGCTGCACAGATCTTGGGCTGACAGCTTAGCTAATAATAATAATAATAATTTTATTTCTATAGCACCAACATATTCCGCAGCACTTCACATTTTAGAGGGCACTAGTACAGACAAAAGGCATTGCAGCATAACAATAATCACATAAATCAACAGATACCAAGAGGAATGAGGGCCCTGCTCGCAAGCTTACAATCTATGAGTACATAGAGGAGACACAAAATGTGGATGGTAACAATTGCTTTCATTGTTCTAACCAGCCATAATGTAAGAAATTGGGTGTTCATGTAATGCTGCACAAACCATTTGCCAACCAATATATGTAAAAACACGAGGAACCTGGTTATGGAAAAAATTTTGAATGGGCAACAGAGGGATAGTTAGATAAATGTGTTGAGGTGGTAGGCCAGTCTGAAGAAATGTGTCCTTAGGGCACACTTAAAACTTTGGTATTGGGGATTAATTGAATTATCCTGGGCTATGCATTCCAAAAAATTGGTGCAGCACGTGAGAAGTCTTGGAGACGGGAGTAGAAGGTTCTGATTATTGAGGATGTTAACCTCAGGTCATTAGCAGAAAGGAGGGCACAGGTAGGGTGGTAGACTGAGACGAGGGAGGAGATGTAGGGTGGTGCTGAACTGTGGATGGCTTTGTGGGTGAGAAAATCATTTTATATTGAAATCTGGAGTGGATGGGTAACTGGCACAAGGTAGAGGTATCAGTGTAACGGTTAGTGAGGAATATGATCCTGGCTGCAGCATTCAAGACAGATTGGAGAGGGGAGTGTTTGGTAAGAGGGAGACCGATTAGTAGAGAGTTACAATAGTCCAGAAGAGAATGAATAAAAGGAACAGTAAGGGTTTTTGCGGAGTCTAAAGTAAGAAAAGGTCGAATTCTAGAAATGTTTTTGAGGTGCACATAACAAGAGCCAGCCAGTGATCGGATGTGGGGGTGAATGAAAACTCTGAATCAAGTATAACCCCTAGACAGCGGGCATGTTGGTGGGGAATAATGGCAGAACCACACATGGAAATGGCAATGTCGGGCATAGGTAGGTTAGTAGAGGGAGGAAAAACAAGGAGTTCAGATTTTGACAGGTTCAGTTTTAGATAGAGGGAGGACTTGATGTTGGAGACAGCGTTAAGACAATCACTGGTGCTCTGTAATAATGCAGTCGTGATGTCTGGAGTAGAGGTGTATAACTGAGTGTCATTAGCATAGAAATGGTACTGGAAACCAAATCTGATTGTTTGTCCAATAGGGGCAGTGTACAAGGAGAAGAGGAGGGGGCATAGGACTGATACCTGAGGAACAGTGAAAGGAATGCTGCAGAGATATCCAGGAGAATTAGCATGGAGTAGTGACCGTTACATTTAGCTGTTAGTAGATCATTAGATACAGTACTTTACTGAGGGCAGTTTCAGTAGAGTGTAAAGAGCGGAAACCGGATTGAAGAGGGTCCAGTTCACGTGTAGCCAGCCAGCATGAGAGTGCCTGCTTGATGCACAGCAGCAAATTATCAATGGTATGCTTTTTGTCCCCAAGGCTTTCAAACTTCAGAATCACTTAGTTGTGCTTTACCTGTTAGAACTCTCCTGTTAGGTTTTTTCTATCTTACTGGTCACATGACCTTTTTTGCCTATTTAATCCTGCTCCGCCCTTCTGGCTTTGCTGGACTTCATTGTAATTTCTACTCTTAAGCTAGCCAGGTGCTTTGTTACCTTACTCAGTCAGTTTTGCTTGGTCTTCGGACCTCTATGTTCTATGTTGTTTGTTTGTCTTTACTGCTACAACTTCTGTTAGGAAGTGTCCATCTTTCTCCCAGTCCCTAGTTCTTGTAGGGATCCCTCCCTCGCATCTATAGGTCTTCGTACAGACTAGCTGAGGACTTTAGCGGGTCTGATCGCAGGATCAGGTTCCCCGTTACATCGTAGGGATCTAGCTTAGTTCTATCGTAGGGACAGATATCCCTTCTTTCCTTAGTGCTTGTAGCAGATCATAACAGTAAGTCCAGCCCAAAAATATCTCTAAGGAAAGATTTCCAGTTTCCATCATGGTGTCAGTTCAGGAATTGGCTCAACGTCTGCAGGGACTCTCTCTGGAGGTGGCCGAGCTCCAGCAACACGTGAGTAGTTGTTCTGGAGCACATTTCGTGGAGCCAAAGGTACGTTTGCCTGATTTATTTTTTGGTGAACAACAAGATTTTTTTTCTTTTAAAAATGCTTGCTTGTTGTATTTTCGTTTGAGACCCAGATCCTCTGGTGATGAATCGCAGCGCATAGGGTTCATAATGTCACTTTTGCGCAAAGAACCTCAGGAATGGGCCTTTTCACTGCAACCTAGTGATCCATGCTTTAGATCAGTGGAAAGTTTTTTTTCTGCTTTGGAGTTATTGTATGATGATCCTGATCGTGTCTCATCAGCTGAGACAGAATTGAGACATTTGAGGCAGGGATCAGGTAATGTGGAAAAATATTGTACTCACTTCCGTCGGTGGTCTACTCAGGTGGGGTGGAACGATTCAGCTTTGAAAAGTTTGTTTCTTGCAGGGCTAGGTGAAAGGGTTAAAGATTTGCTGATTGCTTATCCCACACCTGATAACTTGCAGGAGGCTATGCAATTAGCTATACGGGTGGATAGGAGACTGCGTGCAAGGGTTAATGAGAGTAAATCCTCTGCCATGTCAGCTCCAAGTCTTGAGAGGGTCTGTACTGACATTGGAGAGCCGATGGAGATTGGAGCGATGGCACCCAGCTCTCAGGGAAAAGACTGCAGGTTTTCTGAAGGTTTGTGCTTTTATTGCGGCAAATCTGACCATTTCATTAAGAACTGTGTGCTTCGTATGAACAAAGAAAAAAAAGAGGTCAGTTCCGCCCGTATAGCCTGTTTAAACACTAAGGGTGTCTTTCTTTCTGCCTCTACTGCTACTCAGGAAGAATTAATGGAATTTCGGGTATTTGTCGATTGTGGTTCTACTCTGAATGTGATTGATGGGGGATTCTTGGAAAAACTTAAATTAAAACCCAAACCTTTGTCATCCCCTATTGCCGTGGTTTCTGTTGATGGCTCTCCCTAGAAGAATGTTACTCACAAGGTCTGTGAATTTCCCCTCACTATTAATGGTGTTCACCAAGAGAATTTGGATTTGGTAGTATTGAATAATTTGCCTTCTCCGGTGGTTTTGGGGTTACCCTGGTTAAAATTGCACAATCCTGTACTGGATTGGTCTACCAATGAAATTAAGTCCTGGAGCCCTAAGTGTTATGCCAAGTGTTGTAACGGGCGTATTGCTGCTGTGGATAAAGGGGAATTACCTGTACCTATTCAGGATTTTTGCAAAGTTTTTTCTGAGAAGGAATCGCAGATTTTACCTCCCCATAGAGACTATGATTGTACTATTGAATTTGTCCCTGGAGCAACTCTTCGTAAAAGTCATTTATTTAATCTTAATATTCCTGAGAGAAAGGCTTTGGAGGAATACATACAGACAAGCTTGGCCGCCAGTCACATTAGGCCTTCCAAGTCTCCTGTGGCTGTTGGATTTTTTTTTGTTAAAATAAAGGACGGCGGTTTACGTCCTTGTCTGGACTTTCGTGAGATTAATAAAATTACTGTTCGCAATCCTTACCCACTGCCATTGATTCTTGATTTGTTTAACCAGTTAGCGGGGGCCAAGTGGTTCTCTAAAATTGATCTTCGGGGGGCATACAATTTGTTGCGCATGAAGGAGGATGACGAATGGAAGACTGCTTTTAACACTCCTGTGGGTCATTTTGAGAATCTGGTTATGCCTTTTGGTCTTACCAATGCTCCTGCATTTTTTCAGAATCTTATTAATGACATCCTTAGACTTTTGTATAACAAAAACTGGGCACACTCAAATAAGTGCAGTGGAGATAATTTTAATACGTACACTTGATCACTAGTAACAGACGTTTCGGTCTATATTGACCTTCATCAGTGTACTAAAAAATAATAAAGATACGTGATCTATATTTGTTACAAACAGAAAAAAAGGTATTTACACATATATACAGGGTCATATAAATTTTAAAGTAATCTCAACAGAGTTTTATCCAATATCATTGTTGTCCAAAGTTTTCAGTATAGTAAGAAAAATAGAATATTGAATAGGTGACAGACATACCTAGTGGCAATATGTACCCGATCTAGTGGGGTATATAGATTGGATCTGTGAATCAAAATCGTGGGAATGAGGTTGTGGTGATAGGAATTTGCTTATAATGAAAATTGGGGTCAGCAGATAACATACCCGTTACATTGAGTGCTGTTGTGAACGGCTACAGTGGAATAAAAATAGCAGTGAGTGAAAAATATAATGCCCTTGATAATAGTTCATAGGTGACCAAAAGATAGACATACCGCTCATAAGTGAAACCTCTGGTTAGGCTGTCAGTAATTGCTGACGGTGGGTATTGACTGCAGGGATATACAGAGCGCCTATAAATAATGGTGCTGGAAAATGTCAGCGTTTCCGTTAGTAGTGCACTTACCCAGAAGAGACTATAGTATGAGTAGAGTCCCAGTGACGCGGTATCCACCGCTTGTCTCGTGGTGGCAGGAAGTGGAGAGTGAGCCTCATTAAATAGACAGTGTAGTCTCTAAGTGACGCCCAGCGTCAAACCGGAAGTGCCTATGCCGGATATGACGTTGGCGCTGCTTTTCAGAACGCAGAGGAAGAGTTCTGCGTTCCACAGGAAGCGCTTGCGTTCCAACTATAGTGCGCATGACTGGGAGTTTGTGATGGGAGGGTGCACAGTGAGAAACGAAGTGACCATCCATAATAAGCTATTTAATAGCGGTTCTGTAAAAAAAGACATAAGAGTAAATAAGCGGTACTGTAAAACATATAAGTCTTGGCATTAATAATATCATGACAGCAAAACATGTAAAATAATGATTTAAAGAAAAGAGTGGAGATCATAATCCCTATTTAACCCCTTAGGGTGTAGGGTGTCTAGTTCATGGATTACAAACACCATATTTTCCAGCGCCACGCTCTGGTCTGGAAAAGATACATAGATGATATCTTTTGTGTGTGGGTGGGCGACTTGACTTCATTGAATATCTTTTTCAATTTTCTTAGAACATCTTGGCCGGGCCTAGACTTTACTATGACCTTTGACACTGAACAAATAAGCTTCCTTGACACCCTAGTGGCCAAAGATCTTCATGGCAATCTGACGACTGACATCTTCTCCAAAACTACCGACAGAAATAGTCTTCTTCATTTCTCAAGTTTCCACCCCCTCAAAATGAAGTGTTCCATTCCACAATCTCAGATACAGAGGGTTACAGTATCGTATCAGATCCATCCTTACAACAGATAAGGATAAAGGAGATGCAATCTAAATTTTTAGACAGAGGATATCCACCTCACACAGTCAAGACAAAACCTCCAGATAGCAATCAACAAAAAGACAGAGGGACAAGAATACCATTTGTACATGACTATCACCCGTCAGCCTATAAGATCCATACAGCTATACGGCGAAATTGGCATATTCTTCAATCAGCCCACCCTGAAGTTTTGGCCTTTAGAGAACCTTTCATGCCATGCTTTAGGCGACCACGAAATCTTAGAGATAGCTTAATCAGGGCAGATATTGGTCCAACAAAACCCAGCATCACTCAAAGATTCTTACAACATCCAAAGATGGGTACTTTCCCTTGTCTCTCTTGTCAACAATGTAATAATGTCCTTAGGGGCAATACTGTACACCATCCCTATACTGGGAAAAGATACACCATCAAAGATTACTTCACATGCAATTCCAACTATGTGGTGTACCTAATTAAATGTCCCTGTGGTCTCCTCTATATAGGAGAGACCATACAAAGTGTGAAGAATAGGATATCGAAACACAAGTCCACCATAAGATGCAAAGATACTCTGTTACCCATTCCCCATCACTTTATCACACAAGGCCACAACATTGCCCAATTGCGCTATCAGGTACTGGAACATGTACCACAATCTCGACGAGGGGGAGACCGCATAACTCAATTAAAAAGGAGAGAGGCGTACTGGATCCATGAACTAGACACCCTACACCCTAAGGGGTTAAATAGGGATTATGATCTCCACTCTTTTCTTTAAATCATTATTTTACATGTTTTGCTGTCATGATATTATTAATGCCAAGACTTATATGTTTTACAGTACCGCTTATTTACTCTTATGTCTTTTTTTACAGAACCGCTATTAAATAGCTTATTATGGATGGTCACTTCGTTTCTCACTGTGCACCTTCCCATCACAAACTCCCAGTCATGCGCACTATAGTTGGAACGCAAGCGCTTCCTGTGGAACGCAGAACTCTTCCTCTGCGTTCTGAAAAGCAGCGCCAACGTCATATCCGGCATAGGCACTTCCGGTTTGACGCTGGGCGTCACTTAGAGACTACACTGTCTATTTAATGAGGCTCACTCTCCACTTCCTGCCACCACGAGACAAGCGGTGGATACCGCGTCACTGGGACTCTACTCATACTATAGTCTCTTCTGGGTAAGTGCACTACTAACGGAAACGCTGACATTTTCCAGCACCATTATTTATAGGCGCTCCGTATATCCCTGCAGTCAATACCCACCGTCAGCAATTACTGACAGCCTAACCAGAGGTTTCACTTATGAGCGGTATGTCTATCTTTTGGTCACCTATGAACTATTATCAAGGGCATTATATTTTTCACTCACTACTATTTTTATTCCACTGTAGCCGTTCACAACAGCACTCAATGTAACGGGTATGTTATCTGCTGACCCCAATTTTCATTATAAGCAAATTCCTATCACCACAACCTCATTCCCACGATTTTGATTCACAGATCCAATCTATATACCCCACTAGATCGGGTACATATTGCCACTAGGTATGTCTGTCACCTATTCAATATTCTATTTTTCTTACTATACTGAAAACTTTGGACAACAATGATATTGGATAAAACTCTGTTGAGATTACTTTAAAATTTATATGACCCTGTATATATGTGTAAATACCTTTTTTTCTGTTTGTAACAAATATAGATCACGTATCTTTATTATTTTTTAGTACACTGATGAAGGTCAATATAGACCGAAACGTCTGTTACTAGTGATCAAGTGTACGTATTAAAATTATCTCCACTGCACTTATTTGAGTGTGCCCAGTTTTTGTTATATGAGTATACGGTTTGGGAACCTACTGGTGCACCTCCCTTGAACTGTGCCAATATCTATCCAATCCTTAGACTTTTGATCGTCAAAAATGTGGTTGTGTATTTGGATGACATTTTGATTTATTCGCCGGATCTGGAGTCTCATTGGCGGAGCGTTCGTGAGGTATTACAGTTATTAATTGACAATTCGCTTTTTGCTAAGCTAGAGAAATGTGAGTTCGCTGTACAGAGAATTAGTTTTTTGGGCTACATTATCTCCAGCGAAGGTTTTGAGATGGACCCGGTGAAAGTTCAAGCTGTGCAGGAATGGCCTTGGCCTATTGGTTTGAAATCGTTACAGAGGTTTTTGGGGTTTGCCAATTATTATAGAAAATTCATTAAAAAATTTTCTATTATTGTCAAACCACTGACCGATCTCGCCAGGAAAGGTGCTAATGCGGTTCAGTGGACTACTGATGCCATTGAAGCTTTTGTGTTTCTAAAGGAGAGGTTCAGCTCTGCTCCCATCCTTATGAAGCCTGATGTGACTAAACCGTTTTTGGTTGAGGTTGATGCTGTAGCGTCGGCGTCCCTGCCTTCTGCCAGGCAGGGACGCTGTTCCCCTGCAGCAGCGTCCTCTACCAGGCAGGGACGTCGCCCCCCTTACCCTTCCTCAGCGTCCTCCTTCCGCCCTGCTGGGGCCGCGCGCTCCTTCCCTGCTGCTGGACTTAGGGCGCGCGCCCGCGCCCTCCCCGCTCTTAAAGGAGCCGCGCGCATTTTTCAAATAAGTCCCCGGCCAATGCCGGAGGACTCCACCCTATATTAAGGGCTTCCTCCTTAATGGAGGTGCCCGAGCAATGTTGTTGTTGCACTGTTTCACTCTGCTTCAGCTCTCAGGTCCGTTACCAGTTACCTGCCTGTTTCCTGCCCGTTTGCTGTATGCTACCTGTCCGCAAGTCTACCCGGAGGTTCGGACGTCACAAGTGGTGATCCACGGCTATTCAGAGACTCTTGCGCTCACTTGTGAGCGATATTCTGCCATCTGATCTGTCCAGCCCTACCCGGAGGTTCGGACGTCACAAGCGGTGATCCCGGCTATTCCAGAGACTCTTGCCTGCTCACTTGGGAGCGATCATCTGCCATCTGACTGCAGCCCTACCCGGAGGTTCGGACGTCACAAGCGGTGATCCCCGGCTATTCCAGAGACTCTTGCCTGCTCACTTGGGAGCGATCATCTGCCATCTGACTGCAGCCCTACCCGGAGGTTCGGACGTCACAAGCGGTGATCCCCGGCTGTTCCAGAGACTCTCGCCTGCTCACTTGGGAGTGTCCATCCGCCATCTGCCTGCTAGCCTACCGGGAGGCTTCCCATCTCAGGTCGTATATACCTGTCCATCTAGAGACTGCCCCGGTTACTTGCTGTGACAACCTGCCTGTCAATCCAGAGACTGCCCCGGTCACTTGCCGTGACAACCTGCCTGTCTATCCAGAGACTACCCCGGTCACTTGCCGTGACAACCTGCCTGTCAATCCAGAGACTGCCCCGGTCACTTGCCGTGACAACCTGCCTGTCTATCCAGAGACTGCCCCGGTCACTTGCCGTGACAACCTGCCTGTCAATCCAGAGACTGCCCCGGTCACTTGCCGTGACAACCTGCCTGTCAATCCAGAGACTGCCCCGTCACTGCCGTGATCCTTTCCCGTATAACCAGAGACTGCCCCGTCACTTGCCGTGACTTCCTGTCCGTCTCCCTGGGCGCCACCCGCTCTCTTACAAGTATAACCTTCTTGTATAAATAAAGCTCAGAGGTTCCACCTACCTGACCCGTTACAGTTTGCTCGGGCCATGGAACCCGGTGGCACCCAAACCCCTTCGCTATCTGACCTGTGTCATGAACTGTCTCGTCAGAGGTCTCAACAGGAGTCCATCCTGGGTCATCTGCGGTGTGTTAATTCCCGCCTGGACACTCTGAATACTTCCCCGACAACCACCGCGAGCACCATGACTCGCAATCCGGCAGTTCCGCTGCTTACCAACTCCGTGGTTTCTATTCCAGGACCTCGACTTTCAGCTCCTCCTCGGTTTGGAGGCGACCCTGCTCTGGCTCGGGGTTTCATCAACCAATGTACCCTGCATTTTGAACTCCTGGCACACCAGTTTAACTCTGACCGGGCCAAAATTGCCTTCATCATGTCACATCTCACCGGAGAGGCCCTGGCCTGGCTAAATCCTCTTTGGGAAAGAGAAGATCCTCTGGTGTCTAACCTGTCTGCTTTTCTCTTAGCCTTCCGGAAGGTATTCGATGAACCCGGACGGAGGACCTCCTCTGCATCATCTCTGCTGCGTCTTCGTCAGGAGAGTCTCACCGTGGGTCAATATGCCATAAGGTTTCGTACCCTTGCCTCAGAGCTGGCTTGGGATAATGACGCTCTGATAGCTGTCTTCTGGGAGGGCCTGTCCGGCCGCATTAAAGATGAACTTGCCGGTCGGGACATTCCAACCTCTCTCGATGACCTAATAACTCTGGCCAATCGAATTGATCTACGGTTCCAGGAGCGAGCCAAAGAGGTCACCCGTGAGAGAAGGTTTCCTCGCCTAGCTCCTTCATTTCAGAGACCTGTAACTCCTTC
This sequence comes from Oophaga sylvatica, assembly GCA_033576555.1. Taxonomy (NCBI): domain Eukaryota; kingdom Metazoa; phylum Chordata; class Amphibia; order Anura; family Dendrobatidae; genus Oophaga; species Oophaga sylvatica. The sequence continues at coordinate 8,490 of JARQOD010010040.1, read as the reverse complement.
CGTATCTCCTCAAGTGCCCCCGGCAGAGCCCATGCAGGTCGACCAGACCAAGATGGTCAAAGCCCGTCAGGACTCACGCCGTGCTGAGGGGAGTTGCTTCTACTGTGGCAGTAAGGAGCACCGGATCCGTACCTGCCCAGAGAGGTCGGGAAACGCCTGTGTCTAGGTTCGCTCGGAGAGGTCCACCTAGACAAGAATAAATCCTCTTCATCTCTGCTGCTTTCTGTCTCAATTCTCCTCGGTGAGAACCGTTACTTCGAACTAGCCCAACTTGATTCTGGAGCAGCTGGGAATCTCGTTTCACAGGCTCTGGTAGAGAAATATCGCATTCCCACCAAACCTCTGCTTGAACCAGTATCCGTTGCTGCTGTAGATGGGGGTCTTCTACCACGTCCCATCCAGCTTATCACCGAGGCTATAACCCTGCAGGTGGGAATGTTACATTCTGAGAGTATCTCATTTCATGTTCTACCTGGACTCTCTCACGCTTTCTTACTAGGTCTGCCTTGGCTCCAAAAGCATGCACCCGTGCTCGACTGGCAGACTGGAGAGATTCTTCGCTGGGGACAGGACTGTCATCAAACGTGTCTGGTGCCTGTTCATCCTGTCCGTCCTTCTCCTACACCTGCTAATCTACCAGGACTCCCGATTCCATATTGGTCTTTCGCTGATGTCTTTAATAAAAAGGAAGCAGAGACATTACCCCCACACAGACCGTATGATTGCCCGATCGACCTGCTACCTGGTACTACGCCTCCCCGTGGGCGTATTTACCCATTGTCCGCTGCTGAGACCAGGTCGATGTCCGAATATATCGAGGAGAACTTGGCCAAAGGATTCATCCGGAAATCTACCTCCCCAGCGGGAGCAGGTTTCTTCTTCGTAAAAAAGAAAGACGGATCTCTCCGTCCCTGTATTGACTACAGAGGCTTAAATTTGATCACGGTGAAGAATAAGTACCCTCTTCCGCTCATTCCAGAATTGTTTGATCGACTTAGAGGGGCGAGAATCTTCACCAAACTGGATCTTCGTGGGGCATACAACCTGGTTCGTATCCGTCGGGGAGATGAATGGAAGACGGCATTCAACACCCGGGACGGCCACTACGAGTATTTGGTGATGCCCTTTGGTCTCTGTAATGCTCCAGCAGTCTTTCAGGAGTTGGTCAATGACATCTTTCGGGACCTCCTCTACTCTTGCGTTGTGGTGTACCTAGACGATATCTTGGTCTTCTCTCCGGACCTCCAGTCTCACCGGAGGGATGTTCGTCAGGTTCTGCTCAGGCTCAGGCAGAATCACCTCTTCGCCAAATATGAGAAGTGCCTCTTTGAGCAGACCTCGCTTCCGTTTTTGGGCTACATCATTTCTCAGACAGGCCTACGAATGGATCCGGAGAAACTGTCTGCCATCGAGAAGTGGCCTCGACCGGAGGGGTTGAAGGCCATTCAGCGGTTCCTGGGATTCGCCAACTATTACCGCCTCTTCATACCGCACTTCTCTTCCAGGACTGCTCCAATCTCCGCGCTCACCCGCAAGGATGCTAACCCCAAACAGTGGACGCCCGAAGCAGAGGAGGCCTTTCTTTCCTTAAAACAGGCCTTCTCTTCCGCTCCAGTGCTGCATCGCCCGGACGGCAACAAGCAGTTCTTCCTGGAGGTGGACGCTTCCTCCTCTGGAGCCGGAGCGGTACTCACTCAAAAATCTTCATCCGGGAGGATGGTATCCTGCGGCTTCTTCTCCAAACTCTTCTCCTCCTCCGAGCGCAACTACTCCATAGGAGACCGAGAGTTATTGGCCATCAAGTTGGCATTGGAGGAGTGGCGTTACCTACTCGAGGGGGCTCTTCATCCGGTAATCATTTACACGGACCACAAGAATTTGGCTTACCTCCAGCATGCTCAGAGACTTAACCCTCGCCAAGCCCGGTGGTCCTTGTTTTTTGCCCGCTTCGATTTTCTCTTGCATTTTCGCCCGGCTGACAAGAACGTCAAGGCTGATGCCTTGTCCCGGTCTTTCCTGGTGTCAGATCTCGAGGAAGAACCTAAACATATCATCGATCCCGCCAGAGTGATGCGGGTGGCTCCCGTGAGTCTAAATCGTCTCCCTCCTGGTAAGACGTTCGTATCAGTAACCGACCGGAAAAGAATCCTACACTGGGGTCATTCGTCTAAACTAGCTGGCCACGCTGGTCAGAAAAAGACCCTCCAACTCATAACCCGGCATTATTGGTGGCCTACCCTGCACAAGGACGTAATAGACTTTGTATCTGCCTGTGTCTCCTGTGCCCGCAACAAAGTTCCGAGACACCTGCCTGCCGGCCGTCTTCTTCCGCTTCCTGTACCCGCTGCCCCCTGGCAGCATATAGCCATGGACTTCATAACAGATCTGCCCGTTTCTGCCGGTTGTACGGTCATTTGGGTGGTCGCTGACCGCTTTTCCAAGATGGCTCACTTCATTCCTCTGCCAGGTCTTCCGTCTGCACCCGAGTTGGCTAAAGACTTTATCCGCCACATCTTCCGTCTCCATGGTCTGCCTCTTCACATTGTGTCGGATCGTGGGGTACAGTTCACCTCACGTTTCTGGAGAGCCACTTGTAAGTTGCTAGACGTCACCTTGGATTTCTCCTCCGCTTACCACCCGCAGTCCAATGGACAAGTTGAGCGAATCAATCAGAATCTGACCAGTTATCTCCGGCACTTCGTTAATGCCCACCATTCTGACTGGGTGGAGCTCCTGCCTTGGGCCGAATTCTCTTACAATAATCACGAGAGCGAATCTTCCTCCAAGTCTCCGTTTTTTGTAGTCTTCGGTCAGCACCCTCGGATCCCTGTTCCTGTTGTGTAGCCCTGGTGTGAAGGCACACGCAGTACCCTGGAGGATGTGTGGAGAAGTAGCAGTTCAATGCTCAATGAACATTCATTCCAACACGCACTTAGACACGCCCTTAGGGTATTTAGCCATTCGTCAGGGAGTGTTCAGGGTCAGTCATTCAGCAGTCTAGCCTGGACGTGGAGGGAGGAAGTATCCCAGCCTGGGTCTGTGTGCAGTTCAGAAAGTGGAGGCCAGTAAAGGTGAGCCAGATCACCTCAGCCTGGTCAGAGCTGTGCCCCACTGGCAGACAGACTGAGACATCTATTGAGAAGGAAGAGGGAGTTGCAGATACTTCAGTCTCCTGTCCCAAGGACAGTGAAGGTTCAGAGACGTGCTTCTGCCTAGAGGATTACTGAGATTCTGTCAACAAGCTCAAGAAAGAAGTTAAGAAAGGGACTGACTTATATAACCTTTGGAAGTGAGGAATGCTTATGCTACAAGCGCGGACAAGGCGAAAGGCACAGTGGTAGGAATTCTGAGTGCTATAGGATTGGAGAAGTCCTGCACGTTGTCACCGGTCACTGGGGACCGAAGCATCACTATAGCTTCACGCATAGTGGTAGAAAAACCAGAGGCTTACTGGACCTTAGGTAACAGAAAGCAGCCCTTGGAGTGTCGGTACGTAACTGGGGTCAGGGGGAGTGAGAACCTTGAGCCTGATCAGCAAGAATAGGAACTCAGCTCTCTCATAGGAAGGCTCCGACCACAAAACTGACCGGGCAGTACAGCTTTGAAATAGCTGGAGTTTATAGAGGGAACTACGCTTTATGCTGGTTGGACTCATCATTGTGAAAGTAAAGGAGGCCCCTAACTTGTCCAGCTGCTACCTCAAAACACATCCTCCATTTGGATCAGCCTCCCTGGGACCTGCCTTACCATCTTACAAGTAAAAAGGTATGGAAAGACGCTGACGGTGTGAGACTGAGTTATTTAATTGCATGCCTGCACAACCCCACCATAACCATCGACCTGAGGGAAGAGTCCCACCTGTAGGGGACCCGACATCTAGCTGCCTCACCATCCCCTCAGAGATCTACAGCAGCGCTGGTGCAAATTACCAGAGACTACAGGTGGCGTCACGAACTGTAAATATATCTATCCCCTGTAAATATTCCCCCAACATACGCCAGACCGCCAGGGCCACGGACCGAGCCACCGCTACCTGTGACATCCCCATAGACTTCCATGGGCTCGGCTCTGAGTACCCCATTGCCCTGGTAATCCACAATTGTGGTGGCGGGTCGACACACTGTCACCATCTCTGTGGACAATCCAGCTGCGGAATCTCTGGTTAGAGAATTTTCCTCCATATGGGAGAGTACCCGATCCGCACTCATTCAGTCATCCGAGCGTATGAAGAGACATGCTGACAAAAGACGTCTGGATCCTCCTCAATTCCGTCCTGGGGATAAGGTCTGGCTTTCGTCCAAGTATGTCCGGCTCAAGATTCCTTCCTACAAGTTAGGCCCTCGGTTCATCGGTCCCTTTGAGATCATCAGTCAGATCAATCCGGTGTCCTATAAATTGAAACTCCCGGCCAATTTGCGCATTCCTAACTCTTTCCATGTATCGCTCCTCAAACCGGTGGTACTTAACTCTTTTTTCAAGTCTACAGGTACACCTCCTGCTCCAGTGTCTGCTGACGATGAATTTGAGGTAGAGAACATTCTGGCCACCAAAAGGGTAGGAAGAAAGACTTATTTTTTGGTGGATTGGAAGGGGTTTGGTCCTGAGGAGAGAACGTGGGAGCCTCGGGAGAACATCCATGCCCCTCTCATCCTAGCTAAATTTCTTTCTGGCCTAAAGAGGGGGGGGCCTAGAGGGGGGGTACTGTTCCCCTGCAGCAGCGTCCTCTGCCAGGCAGGGACGTCGCCCCCCTTACCCTTCCTCAGCGTCCTCCTTCCGCCCTGCTGGGGCCGCGCGCTCCTTCCCTGCTGCTGGACTTAGGGCACGCGCCCGCGCCCTCCCCCGCTCTTAAAGGAGCCGCGCGCATTTTTCAAATAAGTCCTCGGCCAATGCCGGAGGACTCCACCCTATATTAAGGGCTTCCTCCTTAATGGAGGTGCCCGAGCAATGTTGTTGTTGCACTGTTTCACTCTGCTTCAGCTCTCAGGTCCCGTTACCAGTTACCTGCCTGTTTCCTGCCCGTTTGCTGTATGCTACCTGTCCGCAAGTCTACCCGGAGGTTCGGACGTCACAAGTGGTGATCCACGGCTATTCCAGAGACTCTTGCCTGCTCACTTGGGAGCGATCATCTGCCATCTGACTGCAGCCCTACCCGGAGGTTCGGACGTCACAAGCGGTGATCCCCGGCTATTCCAGAGACTCTTGCCTGCTCACTTGGGAGCGATCATCTGCCATCTGACTGCAGCCCTACCCGGAGGTTCGGACGTCACAAGCGGTGATCCCCGGCTGTTCCAGAGACTCTCGCCTGCTCACTTGGGAGTGTCCATCCGCCATCTGCCTGCTAGCCTACCGGGAGGCTTCACCATCTCAGGTCGTATATACCTGTCCATCTAGAGACTGCCCCGGTTACTTGCTGTGACAACCTGCCTGTCAATCCAGAGACTGCCCCGGTCACTTGCCGTGACAACCTGCCTGTCTATCCAGAGACTACCCCGGTCACTTGCCGTGACAACCTGCCTGTCAATCCAGAGACTGCCCCGGTCACTTGCCGTGACAACCTGCCTGTCTATCCAGAGACTGCCCCGGTCACTTGCCGTGACAACCTGCCTGTCAATCCAGAGACTGCCCCGGTCACTTGCCGTGACAACCTGCCTGTCAATCCAGAGACTGCCCCGGTCACTTGCCGTGATCCTTTCCCATATAACCAGAGACTGCCCCGTCACTTGCCGTGACTTCCTGTCCGTCTCCCTGGGCGCCACCCGCTCTCTTACAAGTATAACCTTCTTGTATAAATAAAGCTCAGAGGTTCCACCTACCTGACCCGTTACAGATGCTTCTTCTGTGGGGGTCGGCGCGGTGTTGTCTCAGGAAAACAGGGATGGAGTACATCCCTGTGCCTTTTTTTCAAAAAAAATTTCTGAGACTGAACTGAATTACAATATTGGTAATCGGGAATTGTTGGCTATTAAACTCGCATTTGAACACTGGCGTCATCTCTTGGAAGGTGCTGAATTTACCGTTCAGGTTTTCACTGATCATAAAAATCTGATCTATCTTGATGCTGCCAAACGCTTGAATGCCCGTCAGGCTAGGTGGGCACTGTTTTTCTCACGGTTTAATTTTTCCGTTACTTACATCCCAGGTACTAAGAATGTTAAAGCCGATGCTTTGTCTCGCAGCTTTTCTCCCATGGTCAGTGCTGAGGAGGAGGAGAACATTTTACAAGAAGGGGTTGTGATTGCTGCTTTGGACTCTGTGTTGGAAGATGAGATTCTTAAAGCACAGGAGAATGCCCCATCTAACACTCCCCATGGGAGGTTGTTTGTGCCTGGGACCTTTAGGAGAGATTTGTTTGTTGAGTGTCATGAGTCTCGGTTGGCAGGTCATCCTGGAATCTCTGAGACCAAGAGACTTGTGGGTCGCAGTTTTTGGTGGCCTGGATGGCAGAAGGAAGTCATTAAGTGGGTGCGTCAATGCACTGTGTGTGCTAGATCTAAGTCTTCACATACTCCTGCTGCGGGGTTGCTTTGCCCTCTGGAGGTCCCTAGTGCACCTTGGACACATTTGGCTATGGACTTTATTACTGACCTTCCCCCCTCTGAGGGTTTCACTGTTATCTGGGTGGTCTGGACCGTTTATACAAGATGTGTCACTTGGTTCCTTTCATCAAACTGCCCTGCGCTAAGACTCTCGCTAAGGCCTTTGTCAAGGAAATTGTCAGACTACATGGCGTTCCTACTGACATTGTTTCTGATAGAGGACCTCAGTTCATGGCTCGTTTTTGGCGCGCCTTTTGTGACAGGTTGGGAGTTCATTTGTCGTTTTCATCCGGATATCATCCTGAGTCTAATGGCCAGACAGAAAGGAAAAACCAGGATGTTGAGCAGTTCTTGCGTTGTTTTGTGGCAGACAATCAAGAGGGGTGGTCTGAGTTTCTGCCACTTGCTGAATTTGCTCTTAACAACCATACATCCTCTTCTGCTGGTTGTTCGCCTTTTTTTTGTTGTACTGGGAGACATCCGTCGTTAGGGTCATTCTCCAAATTGGTATCGGCCGTGCCTGAAAGGAGAATTTTTCCGGTGATTTGGAGAGAGTTTGGACGGATGTGCGTGGTAATCTTCAGGAGGCTAACAGAAAATCTAAAAGGTACTTTGATAGGAAACGGCAAGAGGTTTTGTTTGCTATTGGTGACATGGTTTGGTTGTCCTCTAAGAATCTGCGGTTGAGGATTCCTTCTAAAAAATTGGGTCCTAAGTTTGTAGGGCCCTTTAAGGTGCTTCAGGTTGTTAACCAATCTGCTGTTAGGTTGGAGGTTCCTACCTCCTGGAAGATTAATCCGGTGTTTCATGTTTCTCTGTTGAAAAGAGCTGAGATGTGTCGGATGGAGATGCTTCTGCCACTGTTCCCCCGTGGTGGAGGACGGGGAATATGAAATTTCCCGCATCCTAAATTCTAGACGGTATAGAGGGAGTTTGCAGTATCTCGTCGCTTGGAAGGGTTTCGAACCCGAGGATAACTCATGGGTGAGGGCGGATGATGTTTCTGCGTCCAGACTTGTCAGAGCGTTTCACAAGAGGTTTCCGGGTAAGCCTGGGCCTAGGGGATCCAGAGGATCCTCTTAGAAGGGGGGGTACTGTTAGCACTCTCCTGTTAGGTTTTTCCTATCTTGCTGGTCACATGACCTTTTTTGCCTATTTAATCCTGCTCTGCCCTTCTGGCTTTGCTGGACTTCATTGTAATTTCTACTCTTAAGCTAGCCAGGTGCTTTGTTACCTTACTCAGTCAGTTTTGCTTGGTCTTCGGACCTCTATGTTCTATGTTGTTTGTTTGTCTTTACTGCTACAAATTCTGTTAGGAGGTGTCCATCTTTCTCCCAGTCCCTAGTTCTTGTAGGGATCCCTCCCTCGCATCTATAGGTCTTCGTACAGACTAGCTGAGGACTTTAGCGGGTCTGATCGCAGGATCAGGTTCCCCGTTACATCGTAGGGATCTAGCTTAGTTCTATCGTAGGGACAGATCTCCCTTCTTTCCTTAGTGCTTGTAGCAGATCATAACATTACCATGCATGAGTAAAATGAATGAGTGAGGTTGGTGTGTGGAATCAACATTGTACACTGTATCTGTTGGTGGTGAGGTTATGTCTCTTGAATAGAATCCAGGAGAGGTGTAAGAGGAGTTGGATAATGGCCACAACAGTGAAAACAGACATTGCTTCAAGCCACAGAGGTTTCGCAACCTTTCCCAGTTTCCCCTGTCCATAGTTTATGCTAGTTTATGCTTCAGGTGTCTATCGTGCAGACTGTGCAGTGCACTTCAGAGCTCAAAAACAAGTCAAGAGAGCAGCCTACTGTATATTCTACTACATGCAAGCAGAGAGCTGGCACCCTTTTTTATGAGAAATAATGGCGACTGGGCATCTTCCAGCAAGGTTGAGCGCAGACTATGATTTAATGAATGCGCTGCCGATATTTAGAAATGTGGATGCCACACACA
>JARQOD010010039.1:27500-28886 GCA_033576555.1 Oophaga sylvatica | reverse complement strand
CCCATCCCAAATACCATACACCCCGCCAATAATTTGGGGCTCCGGGTGGGGATCCCCTCCTCATCCCAACCCCGCCACACTAATGTAGGGCCCTTGGGGGGTCCCCACCATACGTCCCCGCACCGACCCACAATTTTGATGGCCCTGGGGGGGCTCCTCCACCCATAATACCATACAGCCGACCCCCAAAAGGGGTTAGGGCTCCTGGTAGGGGCATCCCCATCCCATACAGTACCAGTACAGCACCGCCACACAAGAGTATGGGCTCCTGGTAGGGGCTCCTCCATCCCATACATTACCAGTACAGCAATGACCACACTAGAGTGTAGGGCCCGTAGGGGCACCTCCACCCATACAGTCCAGTACAGCCCCGACCACACTAGAGTGAATGGCTCCGGGTAGGGGCTCCTCCACCCCATACAGTACCATACAGCACTGACCCACTAGTTATGGGCCCCTGGTAGGGGCCCTCCTCCCATACAGACCTTACAGCACGCCCACACAGAGTGTATGGGCTCCTGTAGGGGCTCCCCATCCCAACAAAACCAGTACAGCACGACCACACTAGAGTGTAGGGCCCCTGGAGGGGCTCCTCCTCCCATAAAAGTAACCAGTACAGCACCGACCCCACAGTGTATGGCTCCTGGTAGGGGCTCCCCCATCCCATACAGTACCAGTACAGCCGACCACACTAGAGTGTTGGGCCCTGGTAGGGCATCCTCCATCCCATACAGTACCAACAGCACGACCACACATGTGATGGGCTCCTGGTAGGGGCCCTCCTCCATCCCATACAGTACCAGTACAGCACCGACCACACTAAGTGTAGGGCTCCTGGTAGGGGCATCCTCCATCCCATACAGTACAGTAAACCGACAAAAGGTTGGCTCCGGGGGGATCCCCCCCTACAGTACCAGTACAGCCCGACACACTAGAGTTATGGGCCCTGGAGGGGCTCCTCCATCCCATACAGTACCAGTACAGCACCGACAACACTAGATGTATGGGCTCCTGGTAGGGGCTCCTCCATCCATACAGTACCATTCAGCACCGACCCACTAGAGTGTATGGGCCCTGTAGGGGCGTCCTCCATCCCATAAGTACCAGTACAGCACGACCACACTAAGGTATGGGCTCCGGTAGGGGCCCTCCATCCCATACGTACCAGAACAGCACGACCACACTAAGTGTAGGGGCTCCTGGTAGGGCATCCCCCATCCCATACAGTACATACAGCACGACCACACTAAGTGTAGGGCTCCTGTGGGGGCGTCCTCCATCCCATACAGTACCAGTACAGCAGACCACACTAAGTGTATGGGCCCTGGTAGGGGCCCCCCATCCCATAAGCCCCAGTAAAAAAGCCCCGACCACACTAGAGGTATG
>JARQOD010010039.1:0-20000 GCA_033576555.1 Oophaga sylvatica | reverse complement strand
TGACCACACTAGAGTGTATGGGCTCCTGGTAAGTGCGTCCTCCATCCCATACAGTACCAGTACAGCACTGACCACACTAGAGTGTATGGGTCCCTGGTAGGGGCGTCCTCCATCCCATACAGTACCAGTACAGCACTGACCACACTAGAGTGTATGGGCTCCTGGTAGGGGCATCCTCCATCCCATACAGTACCAGTACAGCACCGACCACACTAGAGTGTATGGGCTCCTGGTAGGGGCATCCTCCATCCCATACAGTACCAGTACAGCACTGACCACACTAGAGTGTATGGGCTCCTGGTAGGGGCATCCTCCATCCCATACTGTCACGACGTATAACAGATATATTCAAAGATAGCAACTTATATCTAATGTGACATCATTCTAAATTTCATATAATAGAGAAAATCAACATGTATACATAGTATCTGCCAGCAATGTCTTACCTGACATAATATCCTATGTATTGTGGGTCAATACTGTGTACGTGTCACGCTGTCTCTGGATAGAGGTGGACCGGGGTCTATGCTGACCCTGAACTGGGGTCCTGACTAGTCCCTCTACCTGGAGGTACTGTTAATGGTACAGAGGTCCAGGCCGCCAGCGTAACCCTGTCTCCTGTAGATCCCTGACCACTGTAATCTAGTCCTGAGAAGGACCCCGATTACCACCACAGGGAATGGGCATGTCACAGCTTACACACAGTCTAAGACAAACGAGACAGACAAGGGGTAAAGAAAACACAGCCTTGCATACAACACTTCCACTACAGAGGAACACAAAAGGTTAAGGAGATAAACAATAAGCGAGGAGAGGAAAAACCACAACAGGCACTCTTAGCTTAAGTCTTCTCAGAAACGATCCGCTCTGCTGGTCTGAATGAATGCTTTCACCGGCAACTTCCCCAGCAGACCAGCAGGTATATGAAGGAAGCTAATTAACAAAACATCAATCGCAGCTGGGCGAGGCTGGTCAGCCCAGCACCGAGAGAGAAAGAATTAACTCCCTCAGTGCCGAAAAACACCCAGCACCAGAAACTCAGCTGTGCGAAGTCAGGGTGTGCAATCGCGACGATCTCCGCCGCGACACACCCGTGACAGTACCCCCCCTTCTACGAGGGGCCTCTGGACCCTCAGGGCCTGGTCTATCTGGGTGAGTAGTGTGGAAGGCCCGAACCAAACGGTCTGCGTTAATATCTGACGCAGAAACCCACATCCTCTCCTCAGGACCATACCCCCTCCAATGAACAAGGTACTGAAGGGACCGGCGATTCAGACGTGAGTCAATGATCTTCGATACCTGAAACTCCAAATTACCATTGACCACCCCTGGAGGAGGAGGTAGAGGTGACGGTATAACTGGTGCCACGTACCCTTTAAGCAACGATTTGTGGAACACATTGTGGATTTTAAATGTAGGAGGGAGGTCAAGACGGAAAGCCACCAGATTAACTATTGAACTGATCCTGTATGGCCCGATGAATCTGGGACCGAGTTTCCAGGAGGGAACCTTAAGTTTTATATTCTTGGTAGACAACCATACCAGATCATTCACACTTAGGTCCGGACCAGACACTCTCCTCCTATCAGCCATACGTTTGTATCGGTTCCCCATAGTGCTCAGATTATTAAGCACTCCTCTCCACACTGAAGCAAGTGACGACGAAAATCGTTCCTCCTCAGGAACCCCAGAAGAGCCCCCCCCATTGAAAGTACAAAACTGGGGTGAAAACCATATGCCCCAAAAAACGGGGACTTACCAGTGGACTCGCTCCGCCTATTGTTAAGAGCGAACTCTGCCAGAGGCAAGAAAGAAGACCAGTCCTCTTGGTTCTCTGAGACAAAACACCGGAGATATGTCTCTAAGCTCTGATTCAGACGCTCTGTCTGACCATTGGTCTGCGGATGAAAAGCCGAAGAAAATGACAACTGCATCCCCCAACGAGAACAAAATGCCTTCCAGAATTTGGACACAAACTGAGACCCCCGATCCGACACCACATCGGAAGGCAACCCGTGAAGTCTCACAATCTCCCCAATGAACACCTGCGCCAGAGTTTTAGCATTAGGAAGAGCAGGAAGAGCAATAAAATGTGCCATTTTGCTGAACCTGTCAACTACAACTAGTATGACAGTTTTACCTGAAGACGGAGGAAGGTCCGTAATGAAGTCCATAGACAGATGGGTCCATGGACGCTCCGGGATTTTCAACGGTAAAAGGGCCCCAGACGGACGGGTATGTGGGGTCTTAGAGCGCGCACATACCCCACAGGACGCGACAAAAGTTACCACCTCTTTATTTAAGTTAGGCCACCAAAACCGGCGAGAAACGAGATCTACAGTTGCTTTACTCCCTGGGTGTCCTGCCAAAGCAGAATTATGATGTGCCTCGATAACCTTTTGTCTTAACTGATCTGGAACAAACAGTTTCCCTGGAGGTCCTACAGGGGCGTCCCCCTGAGCCTCCAATACCTCCTCCTCAAGCTCAGAGCATACAGCCGACACCACAACTCCCTCCTGAAGAATAGGAACCGGGTCATCCGTCTTCCCGGCCCCCGGGAAACTACGAGATAAGGCATCAGCCTTTACATTTTTTGACCCAGGACGATATGTGACGACAAAATTAAACCTGGTAAAAAACAACGACCATCTAGCTTGTCTGGAATTCAGACGTTTTGCAGACTCTAAATACAGCAGGTTCTTGTGATCAGTAATGACGGTGACCGGGTGGACTCCCCCCTCCAAAAAGTGACGCCACTCTTCAAAAGCCAACTTAATGGCCAAGAGTTCCCTATTGCCGACATCATAATTCCTCTCGGCGGACGACAATTTTTTAGAGAAGAAAGCGCACGGATGCCATTTACCAGGGGACGGACCTTGAGATAATACCGCACCCACTCCTACGTCAGATGCGTCTACCTCCACAATGAACGGTTGTGATGCATCAGGTTGGATGAGTATGGGTGCTGAAGCAAAACATTTTTTCAAGGAGGAAAATGCTTGACAAGCTTTGTCAGACCACCTAGAAAAATCCGTCCCTTTTTTTGTCATGTCAGTGAGAGGTTTGACAACAATGAGAAATTACGAATAAATTTCCGGTAGTAGTTAGCAAACCCCAGGAAACGCTGCAGTGCTTTAAGATCCTCTGGCCGATCCCATTCAAGCACAGCCTTCACTTTCCCAGGGTCCATACGGAAACCGGAGGCTGACACCAAGAATCCTAAAAACTGAAGTTCTTGAACAGCGAATACACACTTCTCCCATTTGGCGTACAGTTTATTATCTCGCAAGATCTGCAACACTTGTCTCACATGCTCCTGATGAGACACAAGATCCGGCGAGTAAATTAAGATGTCATCTAGATAAATGACAACAAACTGTCCCACTAGGTGGCGAAAGATGTCATTAACAAAATGTTGAAACACCGCCGGGGCAGTAGTCAGACCGAAAGGCATGACAAGGTTCTCATAATGTCCCTCCGGAGTGTTAAACGCCGTCTTCCACTCATCCCCCTCCTTTATCCTAATCAGATTATACGCCCCCCTGAGATCCAACTTAGAGAACCATTTGGCGCCCACAATCTGATTGAAGAGATCAGGAATAAGTGGGAGCGGATACGGATCTCGGACCGTAATCCGATTAAGCTCACGGAAATCCAGGCAAGGACGTAGGCCTCCATCTTTTTTCTTCACAAAGAAGAACCCCGCGCCACTGGGGAAGATGAAGGTCTAATATGCCCCTTGGCCAGACTTTCCGAAATGTAATCCTTCATAGCTTGCCTCTCAGGACCAGAAAGGTTATAGAACCTAGATTTTGGTAACTTAGCATCAGGAAGCAATTTTATAGCACAGTCATATGCGCGATGAGGAGGTAATTCTTGACACCCTTCCTCTGAAAACACATCCTCAAAGTCCTCCAGAAAAGGAGGTAAGGTTCTAGGCACGACCGTACCGATGACCGTGTTCATGCAGTTACTATTGCAAAATTCACCCCACTGGCTTATCTCTCTGGATTGCCAATTAATAACTGGGTTATGTTTAGTTAACCAAGGAAGTCCCAACACAATAGGAGTGGGAAGGCCCTCCAACACATAACAAGACAATAGTTCTTTATGTATTGCCCCACTCGAAGGTCTATGTTATGCACGGCTTGCACAAAGCTACCTTGACCGAGAGGCCTGGCGTCAATAGAGAATATAGGGATAGGTTTGGCCAATACACTCAGTTGCATACCTTGCACCTGAGCAAACCGAGCGTCCACCAGATTAGCCGCGGCCCCACTATCCAGAAGAACAGAAATCCTCTCAGTTCTCGTACCTACCACCACCTCCGCTGGTACGAGAAACTGAGACGGACTTGGGGACGAAATACATACTCCCAGATTGTCGTCCACCACACAACCTGGGATTAATAGTTTTCCGGCGACTTCTTGCTCAGTACAGTACGGGATGGACACCCCTCAATAAAATGTCCCTCTCTCCCGCAGAAGAAACACCTTCTTGTTTTTCGGCGCACCGCCGATCCCCTCCCTCGGAATGATGTCCCTCCCAACTGCATAGGTTCCTCGGAACAAACCAGGGGAACCTCAATATTAGGGACTTTAGAAGGAGGTGGAGTCATCACAGGGGGCGGAGTTACCCCACACCTCTCCCGAAGCCGTCTATCAATGCGAATAGCAAGAGCCATAGCGGCCTCCAGTGACGGGGGAGAATCATACTGAGCCAACACATCTTTTAATTTGTCAGATAAACCTTGACAAAACTGGCTCTTAAGAGCCGGGTCATTCCACTGAGTATCCGTGGCCCACCTACGGAACTCTGAAGAAAATTCCTCCGCCGGACGATCTCCCTGCTGTATCCTACGTAACTTCATTTCAGCAAGGGAGACCCGATCCGGGTCATCATATACCAGACCCAGGGCTGTAAAAAATCGGTCCACTGACTGGAGAGCCGGGGAACCCGGGGGAGAGAGAACGCCCAGGATTGAGGGTCCCCTTGTAAGAGCGAGATGACAATTCCCACCCTCTGATCCTCACTCCCCGACGACTGCGGCCGCAGCCGAAAATACAATTTACATGCTTCCCGGAAAGTAAAAAACTTGTCCCGCCCACCAGTGAACCTGTCCGGGAGAGCTACTTTAGGCTCAAATCTGGTTTGCTCCCGGGGTACAAAACCTTGGATTTAACGTCCGTCAGCTCCATGGACAAACTCTGCAACTGCTGAGCTAAATGGGCTACTGGATCCATGGTGGCTGGGGAGAATCTTTAGATTGGCCGGTGAAAATGTCACGACGTATAACAGTTTATATTCAAAGATAGCAACCTATATCTAATGTGACATCATTCTAAATTTCATATAATAGAGAAAATCAACATGTATACATAGTATCTGCCAGCAATGTCTTACCTGACATAATATCCTATGTATTGTGGGTCAATACTGTGTACGTGTCACGCTGTCTCTGGATAGAGGTGGACCGGGGTCTATGCTGACCCTGAACTGGGGTCCTGACTAGTCCCTCTACCTGGAGGTACTGTTAATGGTACAGAGGTCCAGGCCGCCAGCGTAACCCTGTCTCCTGTAGATCCCTGACCACTGTAATCTAGTCCTGAGAAGGACCCCGATTACCACCACAGGGAATGGGCATGTCACAGCTTACACACAGTCTAAGACAAACGAGACAGACAAGGGGTAAAGAAAACACAGCCTTGCATACAACACTTCCACTACAGAGGAACACAAAAGGTTAAGGAGATAAACAATAAGCGAGGAGAGGAAAAACCACAACAGGCACTCTTAGCTTAAGTCTTCTCAGAAACGATCCGCTCTGCTGGTCTGAATGAATGCTTTCACCGGCAACTTCCCCAGCAGACCAGCAGGTATATGAAGGAAGCTAATTAACAAAACATCAATCGCAGCTGGGCGAGGCTGGTCAGCCCAGCACCGAGAGAGAAAGAATTAACTCCCTCAGTGCCGAAAAACACCCAGCACCAGAAACTCAGCTGTGCGAAGTCAGGGTGTGCAATCGCGACGATCTCCGCCGCGACACACCCGTGACACATACAGTACCAGTACAGCACTGACCACACTAGAATGTATGGGCTCCTGGTAGGGGCATCCTCCATCCCATACAGTACCAGTACAGCACTGACCACACTAGAGTGTATGGGCTCCTGGTAGGGACGTCCTCCATCCCATACAGTACCAGTACAGCACTGACCACACTAGAGTGTATGGGCTCCTGGTAGGGGCATCCTCCATCCCATACAGTACCAGTACAGCACTGATCACACTAGAATGTATGGGCTCCTGGTAGGGGAATCCTCCATCCCATACAGTACCAGTACAGCACTGACCACACTAGAGTGTATGGGCTCCTGGTAGGGGCATCCTCCATCCCATACAGTACCAGAACAGCACTGACCACACTAGAGTTTATGGGCTCCTGGTAGGGGCATCCTCCATCCCATACAGTACCAGTACAGCACTGACCACACTAGAGTGTATGGGCCCCTGGTAGGGGCATCCTCCATCCCATACAGTACCAGTACAGCACTGACCACACTAGAGTATATGGCCCCTGGTAGGGGCATCCTCCATCCCATACAGTACCAGAACAGCACTGACCACACTAGAGTGTATGGGCTCCTGGTAGGGGCATCCTCCATCCCATACAGTACCAGTACAGCACTGACCAAACTAGAGTGTATGGGCTCCTGGTAGGGGCATCCTCCATCCCATACAGTACCAGTACAGCACCGACCACACTAGAGTGTATGGGCCCCTGGTAAGGGCATCCTCCATCCCATACAGTACCAGTACAGCATGGATCACACTAGAGTGTATGGGCTCCTGGTAGGGGCATCCTCCATCCCGTACAGTATCAGTACAGCACTGACCACACTACAGTGCATGAGCACCTGGTAGGGGCGTCCTCCATCCCATACAGTACCAGTACAGCACCGACCACACTAGAGTGTATGGGCTCCTGGAGGGCATCCTCCATCCCATACAGTGCCAGTGCAGCACTGACCACACTAGAGTGTATGGGCTCCTGGTAGGGGCATCCTCCATCCCATACGGTACCAGTACAGCACCGAACACACTAGAGTGTATGGGCCCCTGGTAGGGGCATCCTCCATCCCATACAGTACCAGTACAGCACCGACCACACTAGAGTGTATGAGCTCCTGGTAGGGGCATCCTCCATCCCATACAGTACCAGTACAGCACCGACCACACTAGAGTGTATGGGCTCCTGGTAGGGGCGTCCTCCATCCCATACAGTACAGTACAGCACTGACCACACTAGAGTGTATGGGCTCCTGGTAGGGGCGTCCTCCATCCCATACAGTACCAGTACAGCACTGACCACACTAAGTGTATGGGCTCCTGGTAGGGGCGTCCTCCATCCCATACAGTACCAGTACAGCACCGACCACACTAGAGTGTATGGGCTCCTGGTAGGGGCAGTCCTCCATCCCATACAGTACCAGTACAGCACTGACCACACTAGTTGTATGGGCTCCGGTAGGGGCGTCCTCCATCCCATACAGTACCAGTACAGCACCGACCACACTAGAGTGTATGGGCTCCTGGTAGGGGCATAATCCATCCCATACAGTACCAGTACAGCACCGACCACACTAGAGTGTATGGGATCCTGGTAGGGGGTCCTCCATCCCATAAGTACCAGTACAGCACCGACCACACTAGAGTGTATAGGCTCCTGGTAGGGCATCCTCCATCCTATACAGTACCAGTACAGCATTGACCACACTAGAGTGTATGGGCTCCTGGTAGGGGCATCCTCCA
This sequence comes from Oophaga sylvatica, assembly GCA_033576555.1. NCBI lineage: Eukaryota > Metazoa > Chordata > Amphibia > Anura > Dendrobatidae > Oophaga > Oophaga sylvatica. Next base: position 12,188 of record JARQOD010010039.1, on the reverse strand, counting down.
TCCTATACAGTACCAGTACAGCACCGACCACACTAGAGTGTATGGGCCCCTGGTAGGGGCATCCTCCATCCCATACAGTACCAGTACAGCACTGACCACACTAGAGTGTATGGGCTCCAGGTACGGGCATCCTCCATCCCATACAGTACCGTACAGCACCGACCACACTAGAGTGTATGGGCTCCTGGTAGGGGAGTCCTCCATCCCATACAGTACCAGTACAGCACTGACCACACTAGAGTGTTTGGGCTCTGGGTAGGGGCGTCCTCCATCCCATACAGTACCAGTACAGCACTGACCACACTAGAGTGTATGGGCTCCTGGTAGGGGCGTCCTCCATCCCATACAGTACCAGTACAGCACTGACCACACTAGAGTGTATGGGCTCCTGGTAAGGGCTCCTCCATCCCAATACAGTACCAGTACAGCATTGACCACACTAGAGTGTATGGGCTCCTGGTAGGAGCGTCCTCCATCCCATACATGACTGGAGAGCCGGGGAGCCCGGGGGGAGAGAGAACGCCCAGGATTGAGGGTCGCCTTGTAAGAGCGAGATGACAATTCCCACCCTCTGATCCTCACTCCCCGACGACCGCGGCCGCAGCCGAAAATACAATTTACATGCTTCCCGGAAAGTAAAAAACTTGTCCCGCCCACCAGTGAACCTGTCCGGGAGAGCTACTTTAGGTTCAAATCTGGTTTGCTCCCGGGGGTACAAAACCTTGGATTTAACGTCCGTCAGCTCCATGGACAAACTCTGCAACTGCTGAGCTAAATGGGCTACTGGATCCATGGTGGCTGGGGAGAATCTTTAGATTGGCCGGTGAAAATGTCACGACGTATAACAGATATATTCAAAGATAGCAACCTATATCTAATGTGACATCATTCTAAATTTCATATAATAGAGAAAATCAACATGTATACATAGTATCTGCCAGCAATGTCTTACCTGACATAATATCCTATGTATTGTGGGTCAATACTGTGTACGTGTCACGCTGTCTCTGGATAGAGGTGGACCGGGGTCTATGCTGACCCTGAACTGGGGTCCTGACTAGTCCCTCTACCTGGAGGTACTGTTAATGGTACAGAGGTCCAGGCCGCCAGCGTAACCCTGTCTCCTGTAGATCCCTGACCACTGTAATCTAGTCCTGAGAAGGACCCCGATTACCACCACAGGGAATGGGCATGTCACAGCTTACACACAGTCTAAGACAAACGAGACAGACAAGGGGTAAAGAAAACACAGCCTTGCATACAACACTTCCACTACAGAGGAACACAAAAGGTTAAGGAGATAAACAATAAGCGAGGAGAGGAAAAACCACAACAGGCACTCTTAGCTTAAGTCTTCTCAGAAACGATCCGCTCTGCTGGTCTGAATGAATGCTTTCACCGGCAACTTCCCCAGCAGACCAGCAGGTATATGAAGGAAGCTAATTAACAAAACATCAATCGCAGCTGGGCGAGGCTGGTCAGCCCAGCACCGAGAGAGAAAGAATTAACTCCCTCAGTGCCGAAAAACACCCAGCACCAGAAACTCAGCTGTGCGAAGTCAGGGTGTGCAATCGCGACGATCTCCGCCGCGACACACCCGTGACACATACAGTACCAGTACAGCACTGACCACACTAGAATGTATGGGCTCCTGGTAGGGGCATCCTCCATCCCATACAGTACCAGTACAGCACTGACCACACTAGAGTGTATGGGCTCCTGGTAGGGACGTCCTCCATCCCATACAGTACCAGTACAGCACTGACCACACTAGAGTGTATGGGCTCCTGGTAGGGGCGTCCTCCATCCCATACAGTACCAGTACAGCACCGACCACACTAGAGTGTATGGGCTCCTGGTAGGGGCATCCTCCATCCCATACAGTACCAGTACAGCACCGACCACACTAGAGTGTATGGGCTCCTGGTAGGGGCGTCCTCCATCCCATACAGTACCAGTACAGCACTGACCACACTAGAGTGTATGGCCTCCAGGTAGGGGCATCCTCCATCCCATACAGTACCGGTACAGCACCAACCACACTAGAGTGTATGGGCTCCTCGTAGGGGCATCCTCCATCCCATACAGTACCGGTACAGCACTGACCACACTAGAGTGTATGGGCTCCTGGTAGGGGCATCCTCCTTCCCATACAGTACCATTACAGCACTGACCACATTAGAGTGTATGGGCTCCAGGTAGGGGCATCCTCCATCCCATACAGTACCAGTACAGCACTGACCACACTAGAGTGTATGGGCTCCAGGTAGGGGCGTCCTCCATCCCATACAGTACCAGCACAGCATTGACCACACTAGAGTGTATGGGCTCCTGGTAGGGGCGTCCTCCATCCCATACAGTACCAGTACAGCACTGACCACACTAGAGTGTATGGGCTCCTGGTAGGGGTGTCCTCCATCCCATACAGTATCAGTACAGCACTGACCACACTAGAGTGTATGGGCTCCTGGTAGGGGCATCCTCCATCCCATACAATACCGGTACAGCACCCACCACACTAGAGTGTATGGGCTCCTGGTAGGGGCATCCTCCATCCTATACAGTACCAGTACAGCATTGACCACACTAGAGTGTATGGGCTCCTGGTAGGGGCATCCTCCATCCTATACAGTACCAGTACAGCACCGACCACACTAGAGTGTATGGGCCCCTGGTAGGGGCATCCTCCATCCCATACAGTACCAGTACAGCACTGACCACACTAGAGTGTATGGGCTCCAGGTACGGGCATCCTCCATCCCATACAGTACCGGTACAGCACCGACCACACTAGAGTGTATGGGCTCCTGGTAGGGGAGTCCTCCATCCCATACAGTACCAGTACAGCACTGACCACACTAGAGTGTATGGGCTCTGGGTAGGGGCGTCCTCCATCCCATACAGTACCAGTACAGCACTGACCACACTAGAGTGTATGGGCTCCTGGTAAGGGCGTCCTCCATCCCATACAGTACCAGTACAGCACTGACCACACTAGAGTGTATGGGTCCCTGGTAGGGGCGTCCTCCATCCCATACAGTACCAGTACAGCACTGACCACACTAGAGTGTATGGGCTCCTGGTAGGGGCATCCTCCATCCCATACAGTACCAGTACAGCACCGACCACACTAGAGTGTATGGGCTCCTGGTAGGGGCATCCTCCATCCCATACAGTACCAGTACAGCACCGACCACACTAGAGTGTATAGGCTCCAGGTAGGGGCGTCCTCCATCCCATACAGTACCAGTACAGCACTGACCACACTAGAGTGTATGGGCTCCTGGTAGGGGCGTCCTCCATCCCATACAGTACCAGTACAGCACCGACCACACTAGAGTGTATGGGCTCCTGGTAGGGGCGTCCTCCATCCTATACAGTACCAGTACAGCACCGACCACACTAGAGTGTATGGGCTCCTGGTAGGGGCATCCTCCATCCCATACAGTACCAGTACAGCACCGACCACACTAGAGTGTATGGGCTCCTGGTAGGGGCGTCCTCCATCCCATACAGTACCAGTACAGCACCGACCACACTAGAGTGCATGGGCTCCTCGTAGGGGCATCCTCCATCCCATACAGTACCAGTACAGCACTGACCACACTAGAGTGTATGGGCTCCAAGTAGGGGCATCCTCCATCCCATACAGTACCGGTACAGCACCGACCACACTAGAGTGCATGGGCTCCTCGTAGGGGCATCCTCCATCCCATACAGTACCAGTACAGCACTGACCACACTAGAGTGTATGGGCTCCTGGTAGGGGCATCCTCCATCCCATACAGTACCAGTACAGCACCGACCACACTAGAGTGTATGGGCTCCAGATAGGGGCGTCCTCCATCCCATACAGTACCGGTACAGCACTGACCACACTAGAGTGTATGGGCTCCTGGTAGGGGCATCCTCCATCCCATACAGTACCAGTACAGCACTGACCACACTAGAGTGTATGGGCTCCTGGTAGGGGCATCCTCCATCCCATACAGTACCAGTACAGCACTGACCACACTAGAGTGTATGGGCTCCAGGTAGGGGCGTCCTCCATCCCATACAGTACCAGCACAGCATTGACCACACTAGAGTGTATGGGCTCCTGGTAGGGGCGTCCTCCATCCCATACAGTACCAGTACAGCACTAACCACACTAGAGTGTATGGGCTCCTGGTAGGGGTGTCCTCCATCCCATACAGTATCAGTACAGCACTGACCACACTAGAGTGTATGGGCTCCTGGTAGGGCATCCTCCATCCCATACAATACCGGTACAGCACCGACCACACTAGAGTGTATGGGCTCCTGGTATGGACATCCTCCATCCTATACAGTACCAGTACAGCATTGACCACACTAGAGTGTATGGGCTCCTGGTAGGGGCATCCTCCATCCTATACAGTACCAGTACAGCACCGACCACACTAGAGTGTATGGGTCCCTGGTAGGGGCATCCTCCATCCCATACAGTACCAGTACAGCACTGACCACACTAGAGTGTATGGGCTCCAGGTACGGGCATCCTCCATCCCATACAGTACCGGTACAGCACCGACCACACTAGAGTGTATGGGCTCCTGGTAGGAGCATCCTCCATCCTATACAGTACCAGTACAGCATTGACCACACTAGAGTGTATGGGCTCCTGGTAGGGGCATCGTCCATCCTATACAGTACCAGTACAGCACCGACCACACTAGAGTGTATGGGCCCCTGGTAGGGGCATCCTCCATCCCATACAGTACCAGTACAGCACTGACCACACTAGAGTGTATGGGCTCCAGGTACGGGCATCCTCCATCCCATACAGTACCGGTACAGCACCGACCACACTAGAGTGTATGGGCTCCTGGTAGGGGAGTACTCCATCCCATACAGTACCAGTACAGCACTGACCACACTAGAGTGTATGGGCTCCTGGTAAGGGCGTCCTCCATCCCATACAGTACCAGTACAGCACTGACCACACTAGAGTGTATGGGTCCCTGGTAGGGGCGTCCTCCATCCCATACAGTACCAGTACAGCACTGACCACACTAGAGTGTATGGGCTCCTGGTAGGGGCATCCTCCATCCCATACAGTACCAGTACAGCACCGACCACACTAGAGTGTATGGGCTCCTGGTAGGGGCATCCTCCATCCCATACAGTACCAGTACAGCACTGACCACACTAGAGTGTATGGGCTCCTGGTAGGGGCATCCTCCATCCCATACTGTCACGACGTATAACAGATATATTCAAAGATAGCAACTTATATCTAATGTGACATCATTCTAAATTTCATATAATAGAGAAAATCAACATGTATACATAGTATCTGCCAGCAATGTCTTACCTGACATAATATCCTATGTATTGTGGGTCAATACTGTGTACGTGTCACGCTGTCTCTGGATAGAGGTGGACCGGGGTCTATGCTGACCCTGAACTGGGGTCCTGACTAGTCCCTCTACCTGGAGGTACTGTTAATGGTACAGAGGTCCAGGCCGCCAGCGTAACCCTGTCTCCTGTAGATCCCTGACCACTGTAATCTAGTCCTGAGAAGGACCCCGATTACCACCACAGGGAATGGGCAGGTCACAGCTTACACACAGTCTAAGACAAACGAGACAGACAAGGGGTAAAGAAAACACAGCCTTGCATACAACACTTCCACTACAGAGGAACACAAAAGGTTAAGGAGATAAACAATAAGCGAGGAGAGGAAAAACCACAACAGGCACTCTTAGCTTAAGTCTTCTCAGAAACTATCCGCTCTGCTGGTCTGAATGAATGCTTTCACCGGCAACTTCCCCAGCAGACCAGCAGGTATATGAAGGAAGCTAATTAACAAAACATCAATCGCAGCTGGGCGAGGCTGGTCAGCCCAGCACCGAGAGAGAAAGAATTAACTCCCTCAGTGCCGAAAAACACCCAGCACCAGAAACTCAGCTGTGCGAAGTCAGGGTGTGCAATCGCGACGATCTCCGCCGCGACACACCCGTGACAGTACCCCCCCTTCTACGAGGGGCCTCTGGACCCTCAGGGCCTGGTCTATCTGGGTGAGTAGTGTGGAAGGCCCGAACCAAACGGTCTGCGTTAATATCTGACGCAGAAACCCACATCCTCTCCTCAGGACCATACCCCTCCAATGAACAAGGTACTGAAGGGACCGGCGATTCAGACGTGAGTCAATGATCTTCGATACCTGAAACTCCAAATTACCATTGACCACCACTGGAGGAGGAGGTAGAGGTGACGGTATAACTGGTGCCACGTACCTCTTAAGCAACGATTTGTGGAACACATTGTGGATTTTAAATGTAGGAGGGAGGTCAAGACGGAAAGCCACCAGATTAACTATTGAACTGATCCTGTATGGCCCGATGAATCTGGGACCGAGTTTCTAGGAGGGAACCTTAAGTTTTATATTCTTGGTAGACAACCATACCAGATCGTTCACACTTAGGTCCGGACCAGACACTCTCCTATCAGCCATACGTTTGTATCGGTTCCCCATAGTGCTCAGATTATTAAGCACTCCTCTCCACACTGAAGCAAGTGACGACGAAAATCGTTCCTCCTCAGGAACCCCAGAAGAGCCCCCCCATTGAAAGTACAAAACTGGGGGTGAAAACCATATGCCCCAAAAAACGGGGACTTACCAGTGGACTTGCTCCGCCTATTGTTAAGAGCGAACTCTGCCAGAGGCAAGAAAGAAGACCAGTCCTCTTGGTTCTCTGAGACAAAACACCGGAGATATGTCTCTAAGCTCTGATTCAGACGCTCTGTCTGACCATTGGTCTGCGGATGAAAAGCCGAAGAAAATGACAACTGCATCCCCCAACGAGAACAAAATGCCTTCCAGAATTTGGACACAAACTGAGACCCCCGATCCGACACCACATCGGAAGGCAACCCGTGAAGTCTCACAATCTCCCCAATGAACACCTGCGCCAGAGTTTTAGCATTAGGAAGAGCAGGAAGAGCAATAAAATGTGCCATTTTGCTGAACCTGTCAACTACAACTAGTATGACAGTTTTACCTGAAGACGGAGGAAGGTCCGTAATGAAGTCCATAGACAGATGGGTCCATGGACGCTCCGGGATTTTCAACGGTAAAAGGGCCCCAGACGGACGGGTATGTGGGGTCTTAGAGCGCGCACATACCCCACAGGACGCGACAAAAGTTACCACCTCTTTATTTAAGTTAGGCCACCAAAACCGGCGAGAAACGAGATCTACAGTTGCTTTACTCCCTGGGTGTCCTGCCAAAGCAGAATTATGATGTGCCTCGATAACCTTTTGTCTTAACTGATCTGGAACAAACAGTTTCCCTGGAGGTCCTACAGGGGTGTCCCCCTGAGCCTCCAATACCTCCTCCTCAAGCTCAGAGCATACAGCCGACACCACAACTCCCTCCTGAAGAATAGGAACCGGGTCATCCGTCTTCCCGGCCCCCGGGAAACTACGAGATAAGGCATCAGCCTTTACATTTTTTGACCCAGGACGATATGTGACGACAAAATTAAACCTGGTAAAAAACAACGACCATCTAGCTTGTCTGGAATTCAGACGTTTTGCAGACTCTAAATACAGCAGGTTCTTGTGATCAGTAATGACGGTGACCGGGTGGACTCCCCCCTCCAAAAAGTGACGCCACTCTTCAAAAGCCAACTTAATGGCCAAGAGTTCCCTATTGCCGACATCATAATTCCTCTCGGCGGACGACAATTTTTTAGAGAAGAAAGCGCACGGATGCCATTTACCAGGGGACGGACCTTGAGATAATACCGCACCCACTCCTACGTCAGATGCGTCTACCTCCACAATGAACGGTTGTGATGCATCAGGTTGGATGAGTATGGGTGCTGAAGCAAAACATTTTTTCAAGGAGGAAAATGCTTGACAAGCTTTGTCAGACCACCTAGAAAAATCCGTCCCTTTTTTTGTCATGTCAGTGAGAGGTTTGACAACAATGAGAAATTACGAATAAATTTCCGGTAGTAGTTAGCAAACCCCAGGAAACGCTGCAGTGCTTTAAGATCCTCTGGCCGATCCCATTCAAGCACAGCCTTCACTTTCCCAGGGTCCATACGGAAACCGGAGGCTGACACCAAGAATCCTAAAAACTGAAGTTCTTGAACAGCGAATACACACTTCTCCATTTGGCGTACAGTTTATTATCTCGCAAGATCTGCAACACTTGTCTCACATGCTCCTGATGAGACACAAGATCCGGCGAGTAAATTAAGATGTCATCTAGATAAATGACAACAAACTGTCCCACTAGGTGGCGAAAGATGTCATTAACAAAATGTTGAAACACCGCCGGGGCAGTAGTCAGACCGAAAGGCATGACAAGGTTCTCATAATGTCCCTCCGGAGTGTTAAACGCCGTCTTCCACTCATCCCCTCCTTTATCCTAATCAGATTATACGCCCCCCTGAGATCCAACTTAGAGAACCATTTGGCGCCCACAATCTGATTGAAGAGATCAGGAATAAGTGGGAGCGGATACGGATCTCGGACCGTAATCCGATTAAGCTCACGGAAATCCAGGCAAGGACGTAGGCCTCCATCTTTTTTCTTCACAAAGAAGAACCCCGCAGCCACTGGGGAAGATGAAGGTCTAATATGCCCCTTGGCCAGACTTTCCGAAATGTAATCATTCATAGCTTGCCTCTCAGGACCAGAAAGGTTATATAACCTAGATTTTGGTAACTTAGCATCAGGAAGCAATTTTATAGCACAGTCATATGCGCGATGAGGAGGTAATTCTTGACACCCTTCCTCTGAAAACACATCCTCAAAGTCCTCCAGAAAAGGAGGTAAGGTTCTAGGCACGACCGTACCGATGACCGTGTTCATGCAGTTACTATTGCAAAATTCACCCCACTGGCTTATCTCTCTGGATTGCCAATTAATAACTGGGTTATGTTTAGTTAACCAAGGAAGTCCCAACACAATAGGAGTGGGAAGGCCCTCCAACACATAACAAGACAATAGTTCTTTATGTATTGCCCCACTCGAAGGTCTATGTTATGCACGGCTTGCACAAAGCTACCTTGACCGAGAGGCCTGGCGTCAATAGAGAATATAGGGATAGGTTTGGCCAATACACTCAGTTGCATACCTTGCACCTGAGCAAACCGAGCGTCCACCAGATTAGCCGCGGCCCCACTATCCAGAAGAACAGAAATCCTCTCAGTTCTCGTACCTACCACCACCTCCGCTGGTACGGGAAACTGAGACGGACTTGGGACGAAATACATACTCCCAGATTGTCGTCCACCACACAACCTGGGATTAATAGTTTTCCGGCGACTTCTTGCTCAGTACAGTACGGGATGGACACCCCTCAATAAAATGTCCCTCTCTCCCGCAGAAGAAACACCTTCTTGTTTTTCGGCGCACCGCCGATCCCCTCCCTCGGAATGATGTCCCTCCCAACTGCATAGGTTCCTCGGAACAAACCAGGGGAACCTCAATATTAGGGACTTTAGAAGGAGGTGGAGTCATCACAGGGGGCGGAGTTACCCCACACCTCTCCCGAAGCCGTCTATCAATGTGAATAGCAAGAGCCATAGCGGCCTCCAGTGACGGGGAGAATCATACTGAGCCAACACTCTTTTAATTTGTCAGATAAACCTTGACAAAACTGGCTCTTAAGAGCCGGGTCATTCCACTGAGTATCCGTGGCCCACCTACGGAACTCTGAAGAAAATTCCTCCGCCGGACGATCTCCCTGCTGTATCCTACGTAACTTCATTTCAGCAAGGGAGACCCGATCCGGGTCATCATATACCAGACCCAGGGCTGTAAAAAATCGGTCCATTGACTGGAGAGCCGGGAACCCGGGGGAGAGAGAACGCCCAGGATTGAGGGTCCCCTTGTAAGAGCGAGATGACAATTCCCACCCTCTGATCCTCACTCCCGACGACTGCTGCCGCAGCCGAAAATACAATTTACATGCTTCCCGGAAAGTAAAAAACTTGTCCCGCCCACCAGTGAACCTGTCCGGGAGAGCTACTTTAGGCTCAAATCTGGTTTGCTCCCGGGGGTACAAAACCTTGGATTTAACGTCCGTCAGCTCCATGGACAAACTCTGCAACTGCTGAGCTAAATGGGCTACTGGATCCATGGTGGCTGGGGAGAATCTTTAGATTGGCCGGTGAAAATGTCACGACGTATAACAGATATATTCAAAGATAGCAACCTATATCTAATGTGACATCATTCTAAATTTCATATAATAGAGAAAATCAACATGTATACATAGTATCTGCCAGCAATGTCTTACCTGACATAATATCCTATGTATTGTGGGTCAATACTGTGTACGTGTCACGCTGTCTCTGGATAGAGGTGGACCGGGGTCTATGCTGACCTGAACTGGGGTCCTGACTAGTCCCTCTACCTGGAGGTACTGTTAATGGTACAGAGGTCCAGGCCGCCAGCGTAACCCTGTCTCCTGTAGATCCCTGACCACTGTAATCTAGTCCTGAGAAGGACCCCGATTACCACCACAGGGAATGGGCATGTCACAGCTTACACACAGTCTAAGACAAACGAGACAGACAAGGGGTAAAGAAAACACAGCCTTGCATACAACACTTCCACTACAGAGGAACACAAAAGGTTAAGGAGATAAACAATAAGCGAGGAGAGGAAAAACCACAACAGGCACTCTTAGCTTAAGTCTTCTCAGAAACGATCCGCTCTGCTGGTCTGAATGAATGCTTTCACCGGCAACTTCCCTAGCAGACCAGCAGGTATATGAAGGAAGCTAATTAACAAAACATCAATCGCAGCTGGGCGAGGCTGGTCAGCCCAGCACCGAGAGAGAAAGAATTAACTCCTCAGTGCCGAAAAACACCCAGCACCAGAAAACTCAGCTGTGCGAAGTCAGGGTGTGCAATCGCGACGATCTCCGCCGCGACACACCCGTGACACAATACAGTACCAGTACAGCACTGACCACACTAGAATGTATGGGCTCCTGGTAGGGGCATCCTCCATCCCATACAGTACCAGTACAGCACTGACCACACTAGAGTGTATGGGCTCCTGGTAGGGACGTCCTCCATCCCATACAGTACCAGTACAGCACTGACCACACTAGAGTGTATGGCTCCTGGTAGGGGCACCTCCATCCCATACAGTACCAGTACAGCATGATCACACAGAATGTATGGGTCCTGGTAGGGGAATCCTCCATCCCATACAGTACCAGTACAGCACTGACCACACTAGAGTGTATGGGCTCCTGGTAGGGGCATCCTCCATCCCATACAGTACCAGAACAGCACTGACCACACTAGAGTTTATGGGCTCCTGGTAGGGCATCCTCCATCCCATACAGTACCAGTACAGCACTGACCACACTAAGTGTATGGGCCCCTGGTAGGGGCATCCTCCATCCCTACAGTACCATACAAGCACTGACCACACTAGAGTATATGGCCCCTGGTAGGGGCATCCTCCATCCCCTACAGTACCAGAACAGCACTGACCACATAGAGTGTAAAGGGCTCCTGGTAGGGCATCCTCCATCCCATACAGTACCAGTACAGCACTGACCAAATAAGTGTATGGCTCCTGGTAGGGGCATCCTCCATCCCATACAGTACCAGTACAGCACCGACCACACTAGAGTGTAAAGGGCCCCTGGTAGGGGCATCCTCCATCCCATACAGTACCAGTACAGCATGGATCACACTAGAGTGTGGGGCCCTGGTAGGGCATCCTCCATCCCGTACAGTATCAGTACAGCACTGACCACACTACAGTGCATGAGCACCTGGTAGGGGCGTCCCCCCATCCCATACAGTACCAGTACAGCACCGACCAACTAGATGTATGGGCTCCTGGTAGGGGCATCCATCCCAACAGTGCCGTGCAGCATGAAACCCCACTAGATGTATGGGCCCTGGTAGGGGCACCTCCATCCCATACGGTACCAGTACAGACCGAACACCAGAGTGTATGGGCCCCTGGTAGGGGGATCCTCCATCCCATACAGTACCAGTACAGCACGATCACACGAGAGTGTATGGGCTCCTGGTAGGGCGTCCTCCATCCCATACAGTACCAGTACAGCACCGACCACTCAAGAGTGTATGGCCCTGGTAGGGGCATCCTCCATCCCATACAGTATCAGACAGCACTGACCACATAGAGTATATGGCCCTGGTAGGGGCATCCCC
>JARQOD010010038.1:0-28889 GCA_033576555.1 Oophaga sylvatica | reverse complement strand
CAAGCCTCTCAGAGGCAAAATTGAGGGAAGGTGTTCGTCGGACCAGACATTAGAAGGCTTATAGCTGATAAAGAGTTTGTCAATACCATGACGGATCCTCAAAAAGAAGGGTGGATTGCAGAGGAGGTGAAATTTTTAGGCAATAAAGATCCTGACTACAAAAAGATCGTCGGACGAATGCTGAAAGCATTTCAAGCTTTAGGTTGCCTGATGAGTTTGAAAGTGTATTTCCTCCATTCCCACCTTGACTAATTTCCTGAAAATTTGGAAGCTGTGACTGAAGAGCAAGGTGAACGATTCCACCAGGACACTAAAATGATGGAAAGAAGATACCAAGGAAAATAGAGCATTACAATGATGGCAGACTACTGTTGGATGCTTCAGAGAGACATTCCAGATGCAACTCACAAGCATAAATGTTCCAAGAGGAGCCTCACAGAGAAAAAAAACATTGATTTTAGTGAGTGTGAGCTCATTTCAGTTCAAAAATTATTTTCATGAAAAATTTGTAATAAAAAATTAATTTTATAAATCTATTTTCATTTATTTTGTGGTATTGTCTTATTTAACATAGTTACCTAAAGTGTCAGGAAACGTGATGTCCTATGACAAAACAAAGGTCATTTATAGAATCAGCGCACCCAAAAACATAAAGATTATGTGGAATAACCAAAACAGCTCTTGAAATTTTATTTTTTTCAGACCTGTCTAATTGTCCCCTTTTTGTTGTTTTTACCTTTCTTCACTTTCCATCTTCTTTCTTTGTTTTACTGTTTGCTTTAAAAATGTATAATAAAAATGTAAATGTCAAAAAAGCAAATGCTAAATAAAAAATGTATTTAATATGAACCAGATTTAAATAACATGTTGTTTTCTGATGTTACATTCCCTTCAATAAATTATAATGCAATGATCATAAATCTCATGACTCTGAATGTGTCACCACTAGCATAATATCATAATATCTTTCTATATTTTGCCCTGGTGCATGATGGATGTGATCCTCAGTAGTAATTAACTTATATGAAGTGTGTTCACTATAGCAGCCATTGTTAAGGACCTTCTTGAATTTTTCTTTCGACTTTCAATCCTCGGTGAAGAACTCTATAAATTCTTGACTGCTTTTTAATTTTGAGAGGTCGTAGCACCCAGTGCACATTATAAGTGAGGTTCCAAGGTTCTATTTCATTTCTATGATCCGTTCATCAAAGCAATGTTTTTCAATGATTCCCAAGACTTTTCTCATTTCCTTTGTTTTTTTTACTAAACGGCACAAATAATTTTTTTTGTGTCCCTGAAAGTTTTCATTGCAATAGCCAGGCTGTGCCATTTTATAACTGATGGTTGCAATTTTCAATTTTTAGAATTTATTTAACCCTGTGTTATGATCAATGAACCATGAAAATATTATATTGAAATCTTGTTGAACTTCATATTTCCAAGGAAATAGTTGTGTAAAATAAAAAAAAAGTCATAAGCAGGGGATTGCTTAATTTTGGAATTATGGGGGTTCTGTTCCCTATACTGTGGGGTAGGTGGCCTATACTTATGTGTTGCAGCATTATGGATAATTCAATTCAAAAGCAAAGACCAAACTTTGTCTACTGCACTATTATGAGGACAATATTACATTTGGCATGTAAATAGCTTAGAAATGGGTTTTTCAAAAAAAGAATGTCACCTCCACAGGAATAAGAGGAAGAACCTGACCCCCTACTACATCTGATAAGGTAGTCACTGGCTGCTGCATCCTGGCATCCATATTTTTCTACTCAATTTTCTCTATTTCTTGTATCCTAATGGCATGGCTACATTAATCCTTATTACATACTTGACAACTTTTGCTTATGCTGCTCGGATATATGAGTAAATACAATATTTTCACAGTCAACACCCCCAGTTTTAAACCCTCTACCCTCCGATTTCCGCCCCTGCCTCCTTACCCATCGAAGCCTGGACTCCATTTGCTGGAGGAACATCCTTCTGGAAGTGTTTCTTTTCGAGAGGGTTCAGAAGCACCTGGAAGATTAGCCAACTTTTTCCTTAAATGGACTCTGTCAGCACAGGATGGCTGTTCAAACTAAGTCCCGTCGTTCGGTGCTTCATGGTGGAGCCATTCATTTAAATTCATCTTCACACCTGCTCATTTTCCCTCATTCTCCACCCCCGCTATTTGATTGACAACTCTGACTTCATAAAGCAAGAGAAGGGTGGAGATAGACGGAAAACAATCCGGTGGAAAGGTCAATTTAAATGATTGGTCCCACTGTGAAGCACCGAGCTCTTGTACTTGGTTTTATCAATTATTCTGTGCTGACAAAGTCACTTTAAATCAGGCTCTGATTTAAACTTAAATGGGTACTCTCATCTCCAAGATCCTATCCCAATATGTAGTAGGTGTAGTAATATAATATTTAGAAAATATCTCCAATTACAAATGTAGTATGGTTCTTCTGATTCACAGTGTCGCTTAACCGATGTTTAGGGCATTCCCGTAGCTTGAGTTTCCAAGGTTATGAACACTAACAGCTACCTAACTGTCATATGAGTGGTTGTAACCATGGATACCTGAGCTACTGCAATGCCCTGCACATGGCATTAGTGATATAGTGAATCAGAAGAACTATGCCACATTTCTAATTAGAGATATTTAATAATATTATAATTATTACACCTACTACATATTGGGATAGGATCTCGGAGATAGGAATACCCCTTTAAGTTTAATAAGTCATCTTCCAATGAGTAAATCAGGGTGCTGAGGTGTTGGTGAGTTGGAGTCAGTTGAAATCCCCTTGTAAATACAGACATGTTGATTTTAGTTTGTGTGAAACATGTAAATGTATGGTATACTTCAAAACCAGTGACGACCCTTTACTTGGATAGAGAGGTGGTTACAGAGGTTATCCGGGTCTGATTTATTTTTTTATTATGGGCCTAAAAACTAACAGTTAGGTAATTGCTAACTACCTACCTTTTCTTCCCGCTGCCGATCTGTGCTGGCACAGAATGTTCACAGACCGCCCCTGCCGGCAATTCTGTCGCTTCCACTGAAGTCACGTTGGCAGAGCAGAGACTTCTCTTCCGCTCTGCTCTGTTGACGGGCTTCAATGATGACAACTCTACCTAACTGCCGGAGCCTGCTGTCAATCAACATCACGTCCACAGTTACATGCCGTCGACAGAGCAAAGACTGAGAAATGCCAGTACCTATGTGAGTCGGAAGAGTGATCTTAGCCACAAGACTTTCGCTACTCTATGAATCCTCAAAGCAGCAGCAAATGGATAAGTGCTGCCAGCTCCAAGATGGAGGCCAGGGAAAAGAGGCCAAGTATGGTTGGAGAAGAGACCGGGACTACCAGGGATGGCTTAAAAAAACTGTGTGTAGACAAGGGCTTGAAAAACTGAGAGTAGACGTGACTGCTTGATAAAGTCCATGTGTCAGTGAATCAACCTCACTAAAAATGGGTTTGACATGAGGTTGCTCTCGCCTCGGTACAACACATTTCAATTGGCAGGACAAAGCTGTGTCAGGAGACCATGTTTTTTCAAATTGAAAGTGATGCAATGTTACAACATAGTAGTTGCACTTAGGCTCTTGTAACCAAAAAATCCAATAGATCTTTCTATCACATAAGAAGGGAACTAAAAAATAAAATAAACTTTTTTTTTTTAAATCTACCTCTGCTATCACTTAACACCGCACTGAGGATTTATTCCTTTACATTATATTGTAAAATGAATGGTGTCATTCAAAAGTACAACTCATCCCACAAAAAACAATCCCTCATATGGCTATGCTGACTGTAAAATATAAATGTTATGGCCTCGGAAAGAATGGGAAGAAAAATTAAAGTGCAAAAAGTGGTCAGAAAACCGTCTGCTTGGGAAAGTTAAAGCAATTGTCACCTTTTCACAACCTTTCATAGATGATCACACATTGTCCTACTATTATTGTGTTGATCTCACTGTCAGTCTTCAGGAAAGGGGAGCAGTGAGCTTTTGGTGATTGACAGTTCAGAGTCAGCAGCATTGATTAGCGGCTGGTACAAACCCAGCACGCTGCAAGCAGAGGTGCTTTGCCTCTTTTGCATTAGAGAAGCACAAAGGTACTGAAGTTGGCTGAATCCAGCCATCTTTAGAGCTGTACTGGCAAGCTCAGTAGCAAAGAGCTTGCAAATGCTGCACTCCTTGCTTAGAAAAACAGCTACCTCTGACAAACTGAAGAGGTAGATTGTGACGTAGGCAATGAAAATTATATCTGTTCTTAAAGGGAATCTGTCATCAGGTTTTTGCCAATTAATCTGAGAGTAGCATGATGCATGAGGAGAGACGCTGATTCCAGTGATGTGTTACTTACTGGGCTGCTTGCTGTCATTTTGTTAAAAATCCCTGCGTTATCTGCTGTAGATCTACCAGTTCTCTAAATATTGAGCCCTGTATAACCCCACCCATGTAGGGGAGTGGGCCCCTGCTGTGTGCCCAGGCCGGAACCAAGGGGGCTGTCACATAAGTTCCTAGGGAGAAGGTGCCCAGGGAAAGGAATTGCAGGGCGACCAAGAGACTGTTCTGGAAGGTATGGGGGCGGGGCTAAGATAAAAGGAGCACAGGAGGCCAGCAGGGGGGAGTTGACGCAGGGACAGACAGGAGGAAGGAACAGAGACCTGCTGGGGAGTGGAGAGGACGCCCAGGCCAGCTGCCACACGTGAACAGACTCAGGGACTCATGTGACTCGGGGAGAGGACGAACCTGAGTGGTGCACAGAAGGAGGAGAACTGTGAGGCATTCACCTGACACTGCCCTACCCCAGTCTGCGGCTGCGGCCTATACTCTGCCAGCCACGGCCTCCTCGGCCTTCCTCCAGCCTGATGTTGCAGCCTGTCCGCCTCCAGCCGCGGCCACCGCTGCCTCACTCCAGCCCGCGGTTGCGGCCTGCCCGACTCCAGCCGCAGCCGCCTCACTATGGCTCGCGGTTGCGCCCTGTCTGCCTCCATCCGCGACCGCCGCTGTCCCACTTCAGCCAGCGGTTGCGGCCTGTCCAATACCATCCGCGGCCGTCACTGTTCCACTACAGCCCGCAGCTGCGGCCTACACAGCAGAGCTCTCAGCTGCCGCCATCTCACCTCCGGGAGGGGCGGACTCAACACCAGTGTGCTTCTCCAGGGCCTGTTGCGCCCCATCTGCAAGTATGCAGCAACTCCTCGTCGGCTGGGCCCAGCGGCTGAGACGGCAAACGGACATCTATCGGACCACGACTCTACAGGACGTCAGAGCCGGATAAGTGACACTCTGTTTATTGTTAAATATAGTTCTAGGACATTTAGTTGGCCCTATCATGGTCCTATAGTTATTGGCACTTGCCTAATAGTCGTTTGCTTATGTTAATGTGTACTGTTGTATAGCTTCCCTGTGAGGAGAATCTCTATTAGCCACCCAGTTATCTCTAACCAGCAAATAAAGGTTCAATTTAAGCTTGCTCCGTCTCCGTCTCGTCACTGCATCCCACGTACCTACGAATACCACACCCACACCACTGATTGGCAGCTTTTTTGCTTAGTCATTGTGTACACAGTAGGCTGTCAATCAGTGGTGTGGGCGGGTTATACAGAGCTCAGCATTCAAGTATGATTTTTATCAAAACTACAGCAAGCAGCTCAGTAGGTGAGGCATCACTCGAATCAAGGTACATCATGCTGCCGTCAAATGGGGTAGCAAGAACTTAGTGACAGCTTCCCTTTATTAACAGAGAGGATTTTTAATTGTTTTTAGAAGCACTTTGCAATTTTACCCATTTACAATAATTTCAAAAACCATTTTAAGACTATGAGCATCACCTGAGGCCAAATAAATCATTACACATGGCATAATCTTAGAAGTCAATGAGCTGACCATGCAATGCTTGGATTTGTTCTTTGTCCTGCTCAACTGTGTACTTTATTCCTCCTCTTCCTCCGTGTATCAAATATCATTCAGGAATGTAATGGACTGCTGGAAGGTGGTGGAGCCTAAAATCACAGCAGACGCTTTATTTTATTTTCTTCAAGTACATTTGCTATATTTCTTCAATTAGGAGATACCTAGAAATTCTAATTTCTCTGGTCTGGTTAAAATCTCAGCTTTGTATCACGAGAGGCAA
The DNA here is from genome assembly GCA_033576555.1 of Oophaga sylvatica. Lineage (NCBI taxonomy): Eukaryota > Metazoa > Chordata > Amphibia > Anura > Dendrobatidae > Oophaga > Oophaga sylvatica. The sequence continues at coordinate 22,753 of JARQOD010010038.1, read as the reverse complement.
TAACAATGTCACAGGTTGAGATGTTGGTTTTGATTTGAGAGGTGTTGATTGGTGTGAAGGTGTTGAATTTGTTTGTAAAAGTCACATTTATATCTGCTAAAACCACATGGGCAATGAAATCCCATGTTTGCCCATGTAGAATAATCCAAAACTGAACAGTAACATAATATGCATTTATGTATAAATGAGAGTACAAAATGTTTGAATGACAAAAAAACTGACTGACACATCCAGACTATTGTGAATAGATCCATACCAGGAGGAGCTACCTCCATATACAGTATACAAAAAAAAGGTTGCATTCTATCATGCTAAAGCATGTCAATGTGACATATATGAAATATGAATAGCAATACGGCTTTTGAATATTAGGAAAAAATTTTGAGACGCTCTGCATAAAATTTGGCCAAATTATGTCTGCCCATCAACCATCGTCAAGCTGGCCTCAAAAGCTGATGGGTCCCTAGGCTTGCAGAAGATCAATCTTCCTACAGAGCATTCATTATTCAAGTGGCCATGGCCTGAGATCAAGCTGAAGGCTGTTAATAATAATAGTGTGAATTAGAAAATCAAAACGCTTAGAGCGGAGCAAAAATGAGTCAACATCTTTGGTCGTATGGTGCCTTTACATCGTGGCATGGGAACTTCCTGTATTGAAAAAAGGGTATGAACTGGTCCCACCCAGGGAAAATCTTAATCAGTATCATGTATAAATATTTTGGTTTACTTTTGCTAACATTTTAAAAAAATGTTTTTCCGAAAAACTAATTTAAATCAGTATTACTGGGCAGTAAAATATGTAACATGGTTCTTACCTAGTATGTGCCAGATATGGTACGGTGTCTTGATGTTGCAGACAGGCCATTGAGCCCTCTTAAATATTGGGGTCCTTGAACAACTGCAACTGCTGCACCCCTTATGTGTACAGTAAGGCCCATAAATCTGTGTAAAATTGATTGAATAGATAGAATAAGTATTCTTTCGATGTGTGTGTGTGTATGTATATATATATATACATACACACACACACCGAAAAAAATACTTATCCTATTTATGCAATCAATTTTACACAGATTTATGGGCCTTACTGTACACATAAGGGGTGCAGCAGTTGCAGTTGCTCAAGGACCCCAATATTTAAAGGGCTCAATGGCCTGTCTGCAACATCAAAACATGTATACATATTGTACATTTTTCTTTTAGAACTTTTTATAATTTTTTGACCTTTTTTGCTTGAAACACTTTCTGGAGATCCCTAGAGAACATAGGCTTATTTTTTTTGCTCTTTAATATCTGTATATGTGGAACATATTCAAAGGGATTTTGAGCAGCTGGTTAAAGTGGTCTGTCAGAATCCTAAAAAGGGATTTAATGGAACCATTTCTTGATTTTTAGTTAATATCAGTCATAAGCTACTTTTCCTCAAACGGTTTAGATCCTAAATTCTCTTGAAAGTAATGAAGTATTCTGCCTGTGGGATGTGAGCATTTCTTTCTGTTTCAGGACTTATGTACGGATGACTGAGGGTCTGATTTTTATGTTTTTTAAATATATACGACCAAAATAAAAGTGGAACGGTGGGTGATGCATGAATTATATAGATGAGCCATATTTTAGTATGTGTAGTGTTTCTCCGTGGTTCAAGCAATGGGGCCCACAAATAAAATCTTTCAGCATCATATGTAGAACTGGGAACAGTACATTGCTTTGAAATTATGCTAATCCTGAAACCTCCTGTGTTCTCTCCTCCTCCATCTCTCTCGACTCATTTCCATACACTTTCAATCCTTTCACACTTAAATACCCATTGCAGTGAATTATAGTGTTTAAGATGAGTCGCGTTAGGACATTTTTAATATATTTTGCTTTTTGAACTAAATATTCTCGGTATCATTTTACTTTTTTTTTTACCTTTTTATAGGACACACATTAGTTATATTAATACTATATTATTAGATGCAAGAAGGCCTTATGCGCACTGCAATGTCTGTATGGCAGCACATAGAGCCGTAGATGGCACCTACTGTGGAGTCGTAGGGACCCCATTTGCTGATATATCATTCTCCATTGGGTGCTGTATGTAGGACATATTCTCCCATGGAAGTAATGGTGTTACAGCTCTGTACTACAGAGAGTTGTGATACAGCCTTGATGCTGTAAGGAGGAAGACTGGGCTGCGGGTACCTATACCGAGCCGGGTCCGGAACTATTGAGGCTGCATCCCCTGTTGCCGGGGGGGAAGGAATAGGGGACCGGACAGACCTAATGACCTGTGAAGAAGGGGCTTATTAATAGCAAAATTGCGCGTGGCAGCAGTCAGTTTTCCGCCGGCAGAGACTGAGGCAGACGTGGTGCGTGCGCAGCATGCTTTGTCCTCAGGGGAGCAGAGTCGCAAAGTGCTGCAGCTCACGTCCAGTGGGCACGGCATCGGAGCTGTGAGCAGAGACAGACCCATGGGCTCAACTAAGTTCAGGGCCGCGCTTACTGACCTTCATACCAGAGACTACACGCGATACCGGAGTTGTTGAAGCCTCTGTGAATCTGGCTGCAAGAGTTTATGGACTAGGGGCTCAACGAGTGAGACGAGAGACTGCCCGTTGCCGCCAGAAGCTGGACTGGTAGCTGAGAATCCCCATCTGATGACACGTTGCCGGCCGTCATCAAGGACTACAACCCTCAACGGGACATTTGCAGCTGAGGAAAACCCCGGGACACGATAAGTTTTGCTGAGTGAACTGTTGTTAGTGTTGCTATTTATGCTTTCATCCATTTCCTAGTTTAACTGCTTATCTCCCTGCAAGGAGAATATTTACTGTTAATTAAATTGTTAACCCTGCTCTGCCTTCCTTGCATCACTGCATCTTGCAACCTGCTTACAATGTTACGACCCAAGACCCCTCGAGGCTTATTCTGATCTAAAAAATTCTCCCACCTTAAATGCTCAATATTTTTTTCAGCAGAGGGCAGTATTAGATAGTGCTTCTATATTCGACAACAATTAAGTATGCCCAACGTTGCATCAAGCATTTTTTTTTATAGTCCCACCTCATCTTAAATACTAAAAAGGAACTTTGCAATGGAAACAGCTCACTAAAGGACATAAATTCGAAAAACATACCGAAACATAGTATGTTTTTTTAACTTTGAAATGGGTCTTAAAGAAGTTGTGTGGTCTAAAGCTAGAAGTCTTTGCTCAGACTTGTGAAACTTCCCATTGTGTGGATTCTCCAGAGCCAACGTCAGGAATGCCAGTCATATGACCGCTAGTGTGCGATATGCATATTCCCAGCCACGTTCCGACTAGATGGATTCGGTCACACTCAATGCAAGTGTATTGAGCGAGGCTGGAAACAGTCTAGTTGGACTGTGGCTGGGAGTAAGAATATCACACACTTGCTGTCACACGACCACCGTTCCTGGCTCTGACACCAAAGAATCCTCACAGCGCTGTGCACGTGTCTGCTATCCCAGAGTGCCTGCAGACTTGTTGTTTTAGACCAGACAACCCCTTAAAAGGAAACGTGTCACCGGGTTTTCCCAATATTAAATACAGCAACCACCTTTTAGTTCTCTTTTACAACATTCTAGTATGCTGTATGCTGTCCCCAATCCCCTATGCAAGGCATAAAAGAAAACCTTTTGTTATACTTAGACGACGTGGTCTGGTCTGATGGGCGTCTGGTCTTGATACGGCGTCTACTCCCTTCCTACAATCACCTTCTTCTTTCTCAGCTTCATGTGACTGGTGTGTTCTATATTATCCACACGGTGTCCCCAATAGCAGTCCTGTGGAGGCGCAGTTCTCTCTGTCCTGCTAAGGGCAGAGCAAAGTACTGTAGTGAGCATGTGCAGACTTTACTTCTGTGTCGCCAGCACTCTTTGGGGTAGATAAGTATCTGGTACTTTCAATAAAGCAATTGAGCAGGGTGTTCATTTGTATTGGGGCTTTTGGAGAGATAGTTATCAAATGTATATAGTTTGTATTACAAACTGGGGCGATTCTGTGTCTTGTCCACAATATGTTTAGGATGAGACAATTACTTTTCTTTGAAGTTGCCATTTTTCTTAGGCCAGGGTCACACGAGCGTAGATTCTTTCATGTGAGAGAATTCAATTGATTATGTCAATGACACTACGATCAGAGTTTAATCAGAGTGTTAGCTTCTTCATTGTGCGAGTCTGTGGTAATCGGAATGTCCTCAGATGACATCCAAGTGCAATCTGATGTTTTACATGCACCTGTAGTCTTGTATGGGTGTGCGTGATTCGATTTGCGGATCCACTTGCAGCATGCTGCGATTTTTTTTCTCATACGAATCAGCATTAGAAAAAAAACTCTGATTAAAATTGCCCCATAGTATAACATTGGGCTGAGTTCTATCCAACAAAACATCAGATAACACTCGTCTGATGTATATGCTTGTGTGAGCGAGCCCATAGACTCTAGGAAGATTGAAGATGGTAAAAAAGGGAGGTTTAATGGGCTTTTCTAGGACTTGATACTGATGAAATATCCTATTAACAGATCAGTGGGGTCTGACACCCAGCATCCCCACATCAGATGTTAACAGGCACTGTAGCTTCTGGAAGTACAAAGTGTATAAAATGTGTAACGTGGCACGGAGTGGTCACTGCGGGAGAGGCACTCTCCTGTGGCACCCCAGTGTCATGTATAGTGTACAGTTCCTATAGTGTCTTGTGCTTGGGTGCGAGGAAAACACAGGAGACATAGGTTGAAATGAAATGACTTGTATTACTTCATACAAGCATGCTGAAAAGTTCACACAGTTTGCAGGAACAGCGACAGGAGACACAGCAGGCCAGAGTAACTTCAAGCACTACAATAAATCTCCAAAGCAGGTTCAGGATCTCTTCTCTGTACCGTAATTCCTCTGCAAACATGGATTCACCAAACAGCAGGTTTCCAGAGTCCAAAAGTGTTCCAAGGTTCCTCAGTAGGGAATAGCTGGAGTACAAGTCCAAGGCTTCCAGGAGTCAGGTCACAGACTGACTGAGGCTTGATTCAGGAGCACTGATTGTTCAGCTGAGGCTGCTTAAGAAGCAAGACGGAAGAATCAGGGCGGGAACATGAAAACTGGAAACTCCATATTAACTGAGGGCAAGAGCTGCAGAAAGACAGAAAGCAAAATGGCCGACGGAAAACTGAGTTTCAAGGAACATGTCAACAGAGACAAAGAACCTTACATTACTCCCCCCTTAGGGACAACCTCCGGATGACCTCAGACCAGGCTTGTCAGGGTACCTCTGATGAAACTGGCGGAGCAGGCGAGGAGCATTTACATTATTGACTGGTTCCCATGAGTTGTCCTCCACTGGGTAGCCCTGCCATTTAATCAAATATTGCAACTGATTTCTGTACAACCTGGAATCTAGAATCCTTTCCACCATAAATTCTTCCTGACCATCGACCAGCACTGGGTCAGGGCAAGGAGAAGAACGTCCAGGAAACGTATTGGGTGTTGCAGCCTTTAGTAGGGATACATGAAAGACAGGGTGGATTCTCATAGTTCTGGGCAGTTGAAGACGACAAGCAACAGCACTTATAATCTTATTGATCTTATAAGGTCCAATGTACTTATGTCCCAATTTAGACGATGGAATCTTTAATTTAAGATTTCTGGTTGACAGCCAGACCAAATCTCCTACCTTGAAAGCTGGTGCAGGTTTACGAAATTTATCTGCTGCTTTCTTGTACCTTTCCTGAGCCAATTCTAGATTTTCCTTTAGAAGATCCATATTCTTTTGTAAAGAAGTGATTCTTTCAGCCACTGCCGGCAAGGGAAATTGAGGAAGAATGTTAGGATGATAACCTAGATTGGAGTAAAAAGGAGACTGCTTAGTGGAGGCGCTCTGAGAGTTGTTATAAGAGAACTCAGCCAGTGGAAGTAGATCCACCCAATCATTCTGTAGGTGGCAGATAAAACAGCGGAGATACTGCTCCAGGGTCTGATTGGTTCGTTCTGTCTGTCCATTAGTCTGGGGATGAAAAGCAGAAGAAAGGTTTACTTTAATGTCCAATGCTGCACAGAAATTTTGCCAAAACCTTGAAGTGAATTGCACTCCTCGATCCGAAATGACCTCATCCGGTACTCCATGTAAGCGAAACACATTCTTAATCATCAAGTCTGATGTCTGTTTTGCAGTGGGTAAGCCGACACAAGGGATAAAATGAGCTGCCTTTGTTAGACGGTCAACCACCACTAGAATGGTGTTCTTCCCTTGAGAGGTTGGTAACTCCACAATGAAGTCCATAGAAATGGATCCCCACGGGCGGGACGGGGTGGGAAGAGGTTGCAACAGACCAGTTGGTGAGGAGCGAGGTGTTTTGCATCTTGCACAGACTTCACATGAAGTGACATAGTTTAAGACATCTTTCCTGTAAGTGGGCCACCAAAAGAAACGAGAAAGAAATTCTTGTGTCTTTAGAAATCCCCTATGCCCGGCTATCTTGGAATCGTGGATGAGTTGCAATACTCTCAATCTGACTGTTTCAGGTATATACAGACGTTGTCCCTGAATCCACACACCATTCTTAAAGACAAGACTTACGTCCCTTGGGGGTTGAGCCAACAAAGAATCCGCATGGTATGCTTCCTTGATGTCCTCTTGTAGGTCTTGATTATGAATCACTCCCAGGAATCTAGAGTCAGGAAGAATAGTCTTAGGAGGAGTAAGTGGACGTGTCTCTGCTGAATGAATCCTAGAGAGTGCATCAGCCTTTCCATTGCGCGATCCTGGTCTATAAGAAATGACAAAATTAAATTGGTTTAGGAAAAGATTCCAGCGAGCCTGGCGAGGAGTCAGGCACTTAGCCGACCTGATAAATTCAAGGTTATGATGGTCTGTCAGGACGACTATTTGCTGTGCAGCACCCTGAAGAAGGTGTCTCCATTCCTTGAAGGCGGCAATAATGGCCAACAATTCTCTATTGCCCACATCGTAGTTCCTCTCAGCCGAAGACAACTGCTGGGAAAAGAAGGCACAGGGATGCAAGACATTCTTCTCACCTGTTCTCTGAGAGAGTATAGCTCCAACGGCACAGTCTGAAGCATCCACCTCTATTATGAAGGCAAGCTCGGGGTTGGGATGTACTAAGATAGGTGCGGTGGTAAATTTATCCTTTAAACAGGAAAATGCTTCCTGAGCTTGCGGGGTCCAGGAGAACCTAGACTGTTTCCGGGTAAGTTGGGTGATAGGTGACACTACCTCAGAAAAATTCTTAATGAAACGTCTATAGAAGTTGGCAAACCCGATGAAACGCTGCACCTCCTTCACATTTCTAGGAATTGGCCAATCCTTGATGGTTGGGTCTTGCTTCCATCCATACTAATCCCTTGCGTAGATAGTACATACCCCAGAAATTAAATTTCGGTCCTATGGAATTCACATTTTTCAAGTTTGATGTAGAGATGGTTTTGTCTTAGGCGTTCTAAGACCATTCTCACATGTCCATGATGTTCCTCTGTGGAGATAGAAAAAATTAGAATATCATCCAGATAAATCACCACAAATGTATCTAGGAGATCCCTGAAGATATCATTCACGAAGTGTTGGAAAGTGGCTGGGGCGGTACTCAGACCAAAAGGCATAACTAGATATTCAAAGTGTCCATAGCGTGACCTGAAAGCAGTCTTCCATTCATCCCCAGGTCTAATACGGACCAAGTTATAGGCCCCACGGAGATCCAGTTTAGAGAAAATTTTGGCATGCCGCACTCTCTCCAACAACTCAGGATTAAAGGCAATGGATAACGGTTTCTAATAGTAACCTTATTGAGTTCCCTATAGTCTATGCAGGGTCTCAGAGATCCATCTTTCTTCTTCACAAAGAAGATGGGTGCACCTGCGGGAGATGAAGAGGGGCGTATGAAGCCCTTGGCTAAATTTTCGTCTATATAATCCTTCAAAGCTTTTAGCTCGGGCCCCGCTAGGGGGTAGATCTTACCAAAAGGTATCTCGGCTCCAGGCAATAATTCAATTGGACAATCATATGGACGGTGAGGAGGAAGCTGATCAGCGTTCTTCTTGTCACATAAATCCACATAGTCCTGGTATACAGCTGGTAGTTCAGGGACTGACATGGTTCCTTTAGGAACAGAGCAAGCTGAAACTCCTTGACTCATCTGTTTCTCCGGAAAGTGTAATTCCTTGGTCTCCCAGTTAATCGTAGGATTCTGCGCCTGCAGCCATAGTAGCCCTAGAATAATGGGAAAGTGGGGAGAAGAGATAAGCATAAAAGACATTTTCTCCTGATGATCTTTACCCATAAGGACCCTCAAAGGCTCTGTTTCTTGATCCACTGGTCCAGAAGTCAGTAGAGAGCCATCCACAGTCTCCATCTGTACTGGAGTAGCCTTCTTCACTGAACGTATCCCCTGTTTCAGAGCAAAGGAGATATCCATAAAATTTCCACTTGCTCCTGAGTCGATCATAGCAGAGCTAGACACCCAGACTGAGTCAACCCAGAGTTTGATGGAAAGGAAGCAATGAGAATTGTTTCTTTTACAACTCAGCTGGGACACCGCTGAGGAAACTTGAAAAATTGCAGCGTTTATACCGTCATCGTCCCCAGAACTAACAGAGTTTAAGTCCGAGAAATCAAGATCTCTTGCAGCAGATCTCTCTGGAGCCTGAGGCTCGGACATGACAGAGCTCCTCTCGCAACACTCACAGTGAATGACTGCTGCAGTAGTCTTACGAGAACGGCTGGGGCAGTTTATAATGAAGTGCCCTGACTTACCACAGTAGAAACATAGATTTTCCTTTATACGATGTTCTTTGCGTGCATCACTAACCCGTCTTTGTAAAGAGTCCACCTGCATGGGTTCAGGTTCTGGTTCCCTTGTGATCCTACTCAAAGGTTCCTTAGCTGAGGAGGGAGGTAGTAAAAGGTTAGTGCGATTATTTTCGAACCATCTCTCTTGTCTGCGTTCAGTCAGACGAGCATCAATACGGATACAATAGTTAATAAAGTCACCTAACGCAGTGGGAGGGTCGGCACGAGCAAGTTCATCCTTAATCAGTGGAGACAACCCTTTCCGAAAAATAGATTTTTTAGCGGAAGTGTCCCAAGTGGTATCAAGAGCCCATCTCCTGAAATCCAGGGCATATTCGGCTACTGAACGCTTACCTTGGCGCAAAGTTAACATGGCTGCTTCAGCTGTTGCACCTCGATTGGGGTCATCAAACACCTGCCCCATGGCTGAAATAAAAGCATCAAGGTGATTCAAACAATCATCCTCAGTCTCAATCAGAGGGTTTGCCCACATCAAAGCCTTATTGGTAAGCAACATGATTATAGTAAGCACTTTGGATCGTTCAGTGGGAAATTGTGAAGCATGTGCAGAGAAAAATAAATTGCATTGATTAATAAATCCCCTGAATTTCTCACGTTCACCGCCAAAACGAAAAGGAGGTAATTTGGGGATCCCAGAACTTGGGGTTATGGCAGGAGCCTGGGCTCGTTCCTCTAGAGCCTCAATCCTGGCTCGCAATTCCTGGGTAGTCTGTCCAAACACTTGCAAATTATGATTAGTGAGGTCCTGTAGGCTTGCAAAACGGGTTTTTAAAGTCTGTACATCTGAAAGGATTGTATCAGTCACTCCGCAAAGTTCCTTTATGCGGGCCTCCATCTTCCAGATCTTTTAAGGCAGAAGTGCTGGAAGGAGAAGAGGAAAGGAAAAAAAAAAAAAAAACAATAGTGTTTACCTGTGGTAACAGTCCAGAGTAAAATTTTAAGGGAATGCGCTCACCTGGAATGGTTGTGAGAAGTCACAACCACTGTCATCACATAAGGTATTAAACGGACATCTGATATCCACAGTCACAGCAGACACGGCTTTCCCAGACCCAGCAGACACTAAACATTGGCTCCTGAATCTTGTCATGTATAGTGTACAGTTCCTATAGCGTCTTGTGCTTGGGTGCGAGGAAAACACAGGAGACATAGGTTGAAATGAAATGACTTGTATTACTTTATACAAGCATGCTGAAAAGTTCACACAGTTTGCAGGAACAGCGACAGGAGACACAGCAGGCCAGAGTAACTTCAAGCACTACAATAAATCTCCAAAGCAGGTTCAGGATCTCTTTTCTGTACCGTAATTCCTCTGCAAACATGGATTCACCAAACAGCAGGTTTCCAGAGTCCAAAAGTGTTCCAAGGTTCCTCAGTAGGGAATAGCTGGAGTACAAGTCCAAGGCTTCCAGGAGTCAGGTCACAGACTGACTGAGGCTTGATTCAGGAGCACTGATTGTTCAGCTGAGGCTGCTTAAGAAGCAAGAGGGAAGAATCAGGGCGGGAACATGAAAACTGGAAACTCCATATTAACTGAGGGCAAGAGCTGCAGAAAGACAGAAAGCAAAATGGCCGACGGAAAACTGAGTTTCAAGGAACATGTCAACAGAGACAAAGAACCTTACACCCAGCATGTTACATGAAAGTGAATGTCCTGGCTGGGTGTGTGGACTTGTGCTGTGAGGGCATTGCGCCAGTGCAGGTTGCATGTAACCGATGTTACAGGTTTGCCAGGATCAGATGTTTCACAGTTCAATGAGGGAGACCACCCTTCAAAAATAATCTCTTTACTAAATGGCAACTTGGTAAGGGTTATTTACAAGGAATAGTATGTACAAAGTCTCGTGGAAATTTCCTTTACAGTACGAAGCATTTTCCGCACAGTATCCTTCCTTATTAGTATACTCCAGGGACCTCAGTGTCTGCTGTTTCTCCCTACTTTGCCACAATCCTACTTAAAAGCTACAGACCTGATCAACAAGTATTCTTCACTTGTTCAGAAATTCCGCTGAAACCGTGGAAGGTCCTCTCAGGACCCTTCACTAGTCCCCCGTACTCAGTTCTGTTTAGGCTCTTTACCTCTCAGAGTTAAAAGCCCAAGGTCTGATGGCTAGGCTCCTAGAGCACTCTGTCTCTCTTAGTCACTTATCTTCAGGATATGCTATCTCTTCTCTCTGGTCTCCACTCATTTAGGGTCACCCTCCAATAGTGCACTGCTCACCTTGCCTTTCAGATACTATCTGCCTTCCTAGCCAGAAGGAGTCACTTTCCCTAAGACTATCACCTCCCATTACGGGCTAGTCCCAAAGATTAACTCCTAACTTACCCTACAGTCAACTATCTACAATTATACAGTCAAACACTCGAATACAATACAATTCACATTACACAATATTTATGAGTCGCTCAGTCAGGGCCTGTGGGGTACTCGGCACCGAGCCCGTTCACTTCAATGGGGGATGTCACGGGTAGCACAGTTCGGTCCGTGGCCCTGGGCGCTCACTAAAAGGGAGGTATTTACAGGGGATTAAAGTATGTACAGTTTGTTAGTGACGCCACCTGTGGGACCTGGCCAGTGCGACCAGCGCTGCAGGGTAGATCCTCTGAGGGGTTGTTTCTGGGCAGCAAGGTGTTAAGTCTTCCACAGGCAAGACTGGGTCCCTCAGGGTAGATGGCGGTGTAGGGGTGCAGGATGGAGAAGGGGCTTTTCAGCCACAGAAGCAATAAGGCTGACACACACACAAAAGTCTCTTTCTGTACCTTTACTGATGGTAGTTGCAGGCACGTCCCGGGATGCTGGCAGGGTGGAGGATGCACGTCCAGTATTCCCACTGAGTAGGTGTAGGGCCTCCGTACTCCTGTATGTGTGAGTTTCTGACCTGTATGAAACGAAGTCTAACTCTGTCTTCAATTTTACGCCCGGCTGACTTTGTAGTGAGGCCTTCTCTAGGATAGAACAGTGTCTCTGTATGCAGGGTCCTGCTAGACTCCGTCTTCCTGACCCCGGTTACGTATCAGCACTTGGGGGCCCCTACGACTTGAAGTCCCGCAGGGTCTCCGGTATCTCCTACTAATCGTGTAGATGCTAGCAAGCTCGGACCCGGTGTCCGGTGGTACAGAGTAGAGGTAAGCTATCAATGCTGTTTCAACCTCCGTTACTCTCGTATTATCTATCACTCGCCTTTCGATCTACTCCGACCCATAACATAAGCACACTAGCAGTAGATAGCTGATTCTCCTTTCTCTTCACCGCTCTCAAAGCGTCGGCACGCTTGCTCACTCAAACTACACTCAGTTGACTCAGTTCTGACCAGGCTGAAGTGGCTATCCTTCTCCACTATTAGTGGCCTCCACACAGTGAACTAAGCCCAAGCTGTAGTCTTCAGGTTCTCTCAGCTCTCAGCTAGACTAGACAGAACACTCTGTCTCTCTGAGGTAATCTGCTCTCCTCTCGTCTGAGGTGTTCTGAGGCGATCTCATCTCGTCTCTCAGGCTAATCTGAGGTAACTGCTGTGCCTTCACTACCCTATATATACTGCAAACGGGCTCCCTCTGGTGGATCTAGGGAATAGTGCAAGTGTGTTGTGTGCATATCAGGTCTCCGTGGGTGTTACCTTTGGTGCTTCCCCCTAGGGGAAATGTGACTCCAGGCACAACTGGGCTACACATCCCCCCTAGTTAACATCAGCACTCCCGGGCTGAAAGAAATAATTAACAAAACATTAACATGAAATATCAACGAATTCTTCCTTTACAGGAGGTAATAATCTTCAACAGTTGCTAGAGGTAACATATATACATGTATTTATACGATTCTTATATACATTTATACACTTGGACTCTTGTTTACTGGTTTACATTTGCTAGGCCTATTCTTGGTACCTAACAGGTAACTTTCCTTTTGTCGTGCATACTGACCTACGTGGTGTTGCGTCTGGTATGGTAGCATTTGACCTATCCGTCCTACGTGCCGGTAAACTGTAATACTGCCTTAATCTCTCTAGGGATCTGGCAAGCATACTTGCGGCTGGGCGATACGGTTCTGTCTCGCCAGGGGATTCTTCTTCCTGAGACCCAACATCTGAGGTTCCACATTTTGAGACTCCACTTCTCGAGACTCTATTTCTTGAGACGCTTCAGGAGCAGGTTCCTCTCGAACTATTCCTTCTGCGACAACTGGCTCAACTCGATGTTGGAGTGCTTCTTGTGGTTGGTAAAATTGAAGTACTGGAATGATCACAGCGTCTCCGATACAAGGCCAATCTGCAGGAAAATCTCCTAAGTCCGTGTGTATGACTTCACCTGGTTTCTCTTTCTTTTGTCTATAACAAGTTCTTCTTCGTGAAGCTTTAACATATCTGGACATAGTTTTAGGTGGTCTCTTGATACAGTTGTGATCGTCTTTCCTCCATCTTTACTAATGGTACATGTTTTCCTGTTGTCAAACTTTGAATTTTGCACGACATATGGCTCTTTTTCCCATTGATCATCTAGTTTGTGCATTCTTCTTTTTCTTTTCAGCACAATTTCTCCAGGACAAAAGGTTCGGCTGCGCACTTTTGTTGTAGTTTTCCTCTTTGTTTTTCACTTACTTTACTGAGACTATCTTCCACACAGGCTTGTACTCTCATGTGCTGTTCCTGTCGGTTCGTGTCCCAATCTTCAGTAGTAACATCAGCTTCTGGTTCTACAACACCAAGTTCCAAATCCATGGGCAGCTTTCCTGGTCTTGCCCGCATGAGGTAGGCTGGAGTGCATTGGTGGAACTCACGGGAAATGTGATTGTACAGATCTACCAGGTCAGGTAGTAGGTCAGGCCACCGATTCCTCTCCTCAAGTGGTACCGTCTTCAGCAGATCAATGACTATGTGATTCATCTTTTCACAGAGACCATTTGTTTGGGGGTGTAGGTGTGGTTCTTATCTTCTTGCATCCGTACAAATGACAGAACTCTTTAACAACTCGGCTTCAAAGGCTGGGCCCTGGTCAGTTAACATTTGCTCTGATATCCATGGGCCTGCAGAAATACGCTTGAAATGTCTTTGCTGCTGTTTCTGCTGTCAGATCTTTGACAGGGGCGACCACCAGGAACCTGGAGTATGATCCACCATTGTCAGGGCATATGAGTATCCTGACCGGCTGGGTGACAACTTGACATGGTCCAAGCCACGATCTCCAAGGGATGAATCGCTTGATGGGTTGCAGGGGTGCTTTCTGGCTGCTGTAGTCTTTTCTTCGGAGGCTACAGACACACAGTTTTTACAACCATTTTTTTCGATAGAACTGCGCATTCCCACCCAGTAGAAGCGACACTTCAGCAGGGTTTCCAGCTTCTTCCAGCCAAAGTGCCCCGCTCGATCGTGGTAGGCTTCCAACACCATCTGGATGTCCATTCTGGGACTACTATCTGCCATACCATCTCATGGGTTCTCGGGTTTGACGTACCTTCGGCACAGCTTCTCACGGTAGATAAACAGCCGGCTTCTCTCATTCCACAGCTGCTTTGCTGAGACGCATCCTTCTCTAAGGAGGAACCTTCCTGAGTTATCAGTTCCTTGATACGGCTGACAACCGGGTCACTGTTCTGGGTCTCCTTCCAGCTGTGGTGAGGTAAAGGGTTTAACGTCTTACCACGCTGCCTCCTGCAGGCTCGTTGCTCGTGGATCATCCCATTTCTGTGGAATGCAGGTAGCTCAATCTCGTCTAGGTCATCCAATTCCTCTTCCGTGTCGACTCATGCGCATTCTGGACAAGGCATCAGCGTTGGCATTCTTACGCCCGCCCTGTACTTGATTGTGAATTGATAGTTCGACAGCCGAGCCATCCAACTTGCTCCATGGCTCCCAGCTTAGCTGTTTCGAGATGTGTCAAGGGGTTATTGTCATGTAAACAGTGAACTTGCTGGAGGCTAGGTAATGTTTTGAATCTTTCTGTAATGGCCCAGACCAGCGCCAGGAACTCCAACTTGAAAGCTGCTATAGTTCTCTGGGTTTCTCTCGGTCGGGCGGAGCTTCCTGCTTGCATATGCGATGACTTTCTCGAGGCCATTTTGCTTCTGACTGAGGACAGCTCCCAATCCTTCGTTGCTGGCATCAGTGTACAGCAGGAACGGCTGGCTGTAGTCAGGGTAGGCTAAGATCTCATCGCCTGTCAGGATCTCCTTCATCTCCTTGAATGCCTCAGCTTGTTCTTTACCCCAGTGGAATGGAGAATTTCTGCTCTTGAGGGATTGCCCTACCAGGAGGTCCTGCAGAGGCGCTGCTTTCTTGGTGTAGTCCTTTACAAACCTCCGGTAGTAACCTGTCAGTCCCAGGAACTGGCGCACCTCCTTGAGATTCCTCGGTTCTGGCCATTTCTGGATGGCGGTGACCTTCTCGGGTCTGGCGCTACTCCTTCTGAGCTGACAATATGCCCCAAGTACTGTACCTTTTGTTTGAACAGATGGCACTGTGAAGGTTTTAGTTTCATCCCATACTTGGACAGTGACTTGAATACCTCT
Organism: Oophaga sylvatica; assembly: GCA_033576555.1. NCBI lineage: Eukaryota > Metazoa > Chordata > Amphibia > Anura > Dendrobatidae > Oophaga > Oophaga sylvatica. The sequence continues at coordinate 7,437 of JARQOD010010038.1, read as the reverse complement.
GCCAGGTGCTTCAGATGATCCTCATACGTCTTGGAGTACACAATTACGTCGTCCAGGTACAGCAACACGGTTTCAAAGTTGAGATGTCCCAGGCAACTCTCCATCACTCTCTGGAACGTTCCCGGGGCACTGCGGAGTCCAAACGCATCCTGTCAAACTCACAGAGTCCCATCGGGGTGGTGAAAGCCGTCTTCTCCCGTTCCTCCTCACCACAGCTACTTGCCAGTACCCACTAGTGAGGTCAAGGTGGAAAAGTAGTTAGCAGTTTTTAAGGCAGCTAAGGATTTTTCAATGCGTGGTAAAGGGTATGCATCCTTATGTGTAATGCGATTCACTTGTCTGTAATCTACAAACATTCTCATGCTTCCATCCTTTTTCCTGACTAGACTAGAGGTGCTGCCCAGGGACTACAACTATCCCTTATCACCCCTGCTTCTTCATGTCACGCAACATCTCCTGGCTTTCTGGTAGTGTGCTGGAGGTATAGGCCTGTACTGCTCTTTAATGGGGGGATGGTTGCCTGTAGGGATATGGGTTGCACTCCCTTAATTGTCCCAAAGTCAAGTGGGTGTTTGCTAAATACCTGTGTGTACTCCTGTACCACTCGAAGTACTCCCTGTTTCTGGTGGGCTGGAGTGGGTCTGTCCGACAGGAGCTGCTGACACCAATCCTCCACCTGGGTTGCTGGGTCGTTTATCCTCCACTGGTTGGGGGGAGGCTAAGGACTCTGTCGTGAGAATGGAATTATTATCTACTGTATGTAATTTAGCAACAGTGCATATTGGTAAGTTCACTTCATCTTCTCCCCAGTTGGGAAGACGTACTGGCACCCTTCCATTTCGTACCTCCACTACCCCTATAGCAGTTCAAGAGTGTAGGTCTGTGTTTCTGAACAATGGGGGTCTACTACTGCTTGGTAGTTCTGTCCTCTCCCGACCTATTGCTGCTCTACACTATATAAGCATTTCACTCATTGGGGGATCACAATGGGGTTCGGGTCTGTTACCCGTACATTACCAATCTCACCATCTGTCATTTCGCTTGCTGCTGGCACATCAGGCCCGGATCTCCCTCTGGATCACTCCCTTTTGCTTTGGCCTGGCAACTTCGGCGAGCTGTTGGAGCAAAAACACAACTTCTCCCAGACAGTTACTGATAATGTTTGTACTAAAACCACATTTAAGCCATTTTTCCTCATTTACATTTTTACTATTAAGAGTCCCTGTCCTTCAGCTCCACTCTGCCCACCTTTACGTCCACGTTTTTGGCTCCGAGTATATCAACAGGGAGACCATTAGAGGCGTACACAGCAAAGTCAGGCTCGGGGGCTGGAGATTGTCCATGGACCAAAACTTATTATACAGGACATCAGGTATGATGGTCACCTGAGATCCAGTGTCCAGCAGGGCAGGGATTGCGATCCCATCCAGGATGATGGACAGTATGTCTTCCTCCCACAAACCTGCGGTTCCAGTCTGAGGGGCCTGAAGAGTCTAGTCCTGGGTGTTGGCCCTCGGACCCAGGATCTGCTCGTTTAAAAGGACACTGTCGGGCTAGATGACCTTCTCTGTTGCAACGGTAGCAGATGATCTCTCGGCGAGGATGGTGCTGATCGGGGGTCACTCCTGGGGGTGGCGTTGTCCTCCTCCGGTGGGGCGATGTCCTCCTCCTCCTCCGGCTCATCCAAGGGACATCCTCTGGGCAGTCAGCTAGCAGGATCTTTCCTCCTTCCTCAGTTGCAGGGCACTCATTACAGTGCCAGGGTTTTGGTCAGCTGGCGCACTTCTGAGCGCAGACAGTCCAACTCAGTAGGGGGCGCCACCTGCGTTTTGGCTTCTGCCACCAGCGGGGAAAAGGTGGATGCTGCCGGCTTTAGTGTGGCTTCACACGGGTGACACTGGGTTGCCACCTCGGGCTATCCTTTTAGATCATCAAAGTAGCGTCAGGATGATCCAAGGACCACCAGTGCACAGTTCTGCTTTCAGCTTGGGACCTCAGTCCCCATACGAATTGTTCCTTCAACATTTTGTTTTCATTGAGGACACTTATGGGGTTAACCTGTTTGAGAGCTCGCAGGCCCCCTGTAGTTGGCAGGCGTAGTCCCTAATACTGTCATCTGGTTTCGGGAGCATTGGTAAAACCTCATCCGGAGATCTGTTTCAGTGCGGTCCTCAAAAATAGTCTGTAGCTTTAAAAAATTGCAAGCATTGATTCCTGGCCTGCAGCTGACCATGTCTCCACTCCCTTTCTGCAGCACCAGTCAGTTGTCCCACTACCATTGCAGCTCTTTGTTTCTCTGTCATAGGTACATGTCCATTATGCTGCATATTTTGCGCTTAAACCCTGACAGGGTGTCTGGCTTACCACTATACTGAGGGAGCCACTTGGCAGCGTCAGCGGTACTATCGGGGCCACAGGACCTGGTGAAGGGTCAGCGTTTCCACCCTGCGCGGCGAGCACCGGCGGGTAAGTCATTGGAGCGGTTGCCCTGGGCCGCGCTGTCAGCTTGTGGCTGCGACATGTCTGCGCCCCCCTAGTTAAGCGTGGCCTACCTTCCCTGTAGGCCGCAGCTTCCTCCGGTTTCAGTAATCAGCAGGACCTGCGTCGCCGGCGCTCTGACGTCAGAGCGTTCCACCGAAGCTCTCCACAGGACCTGCCGCCGCGTCAGCGTTGGGGCGTGTCCGGGCTCAGCGCGCTTTCTGCAGGTACACCCCCTTCTCTTCGCGCTGTAGCGCTGCAATTTGGCGGGCAATGGTGGACAATTGGCGTGAAATTCTCGCCGCTATGTGCGACAGTCTTTTTAGCACTAAAACAGTCCATTCAGGCACACAGTACCCGGTGGCAACGGTGACCAATCAATCCGTTGCTGGGGCACGACAATCCTGTTCGTGACGCCAGAAGATGAGTCGCTCAGCTAGGGCCTGTGGGGTACTCGGCACCGAGCCCGTTCACTTCAATGGGGGATGTCACGGGTAGCACAGCTCGGTCTGTGGCCCTGGGCGCTCACTAAAAGGGGGTATTTACAAGGGATTAAAGTATGTACAGTTTGTTCGTGATGCCACCTGTGGGACCTGGTCAGTGCGACCAGCGCTGCAGGGTAGATCCTCTGAGGGGTTGTTTCTGGGGAGCAAGGTGTTAAGTCTTCCACAGGCAAGACTGGGTCCCTCAGGGTAGATGGCGGTGTAGGGGTGCAGGATGGAGAAGGGGCTTTTCAGCCGCAGAAGCAATAAGGCAGACACACACACGAAAGTCTCTTTCTCTACCTTTACTGATGTTAGTTGCAGGCACGTCCCGGGATGCTGGCAGGGTGGAGGATGCACGTCCAGTATTCCCACTGAGTAGGTGTAGGGCCTCCGTACTCCTGTATGTGTGAGTTTCTGACCTGTATGAAACGAAGTCTAACTCTGTCTTCAATTTTACGCCCGGCTGACTTTGTACTGAGGCCTTCTCTAGGATAGAACAGTGTCTCTGTATGCAGGGTCCTGCTAGACTCCGTCTTCCTGACCCCAGTTACGTATCAGCACTTGGGGGCCCCTACGACTTGAAGTCCCGCAGGGTCTCCAGTATCTCCTACTAGTCGTGTAGATGCTAGCAAGCTCGGACCCGGTGTCCGGTGGTGCAGAGTAGAGGTAAGCTATCAATGCTGTTTCAACCTCCGTTACTCTCGTATTATCTATCACTCGCCTTTCGTCCTACTCCGACCCTTAACATAAGCACACTAGCAGTAGATAGCTGATTCTCCTTTCTCTTCACCACTCTCAAAGCGTCGGCACGTTTGCTCACTGAAACTACACTCAGTTGACTCAGTTCTGACCAGGCTGAAGTGGCTATCCTTCTCCACTATTACTGGCCTCCACACAGTGAACTAAGCCCAAGCTGTAGTCTTCAGGTTCTCTCAGCTCTCAGCTAGACTAGACAGAACACTCTGTCTCTCTGAGGTAATCTGCTCTCCTCTCGTCTGACGTGTTCTGTGGTGTTCTGAGGAGATCTCATCTCGTCTCTCAGGCTAATCTGAGGTAACTGCTGTGCCTTCACTACCCTATATATACTGCAAAAGGGCTCCCTCTGGTGGATCTAGGGAATAGTGCAAGTGTGTTGTGTGCATATCAGGTCTCTGTGGGTGTTACCTTTGGTGCATCCCCCTGGGGAAATGTGACTCCAGGCACAGCTGGGCTACACATCTACATAAGACGCAAGACACAATTCACCCTTTACATCACACTGACTTGATTCGTGTCTTCAGTGGTAGGAACGTGACTGCAACAGTCCACCATCCTTACAAATGCACAGCTGTATATGCTGTACAGAGTATTCTAGTTCAGCTCCCATTAATTTAAATAAGGTCTGATAATCAATATCGTAATCCTAAACAACCCCCTTAAGATTATTAAAGTGCATGCTTGAAACCATACAGAAATAGACATATTGACACAGACATAGGTTGCACTGATCAAGAAGGCTTCAGGGGACAAATCTGTAAATCTTGCAGTTCTCACTGCCCACTGAGCCTCACAATGGACTGACACTTCTCGTTCTCTATTTATCTGTAATCACTTCTCAGCACTCGCCTCATTCTCATCTCAGGCAGGATTGTAACATAAATTAATCTCTGTATTATTAAACTAGAAGCAGATAATACTGAATCTACCATTGAGAATAAATGATGTCACAGCTCACCTTCTCCCCATCCTTGAACAATGACCTCAGCGCAGATCGCAGCACTTGACCACAGCACTCTCCACAGAGGTCAGTGAGTCGTCTTCAGAACATTTCCCCTTAGTCCATGTAGCTGCTGTAAAGCAACATATCCGTACTTCTGTTAACAAAACCGAGCAGAAGCTCAAGCAAAAAAGGTTGCCCGCATGATCAGAAGAAGGGAATAAAATAACATTTCTGATCTAAAAAAGGATAAGAAAACAGAATCTGTTTAATCTGTTTTTAATTAGTAACACACTGCATTTAAGAATTGCCATGTTGCCCCTCGCTCCTCGTAAACATAATTCGCAAAAAAGCTTTTTTCGAGTTTCAAACGATGAATTAGTTTTCCATCTGCACTGACTGAGAGAGCATTGAAGAAAAAAGCCACTTGTTAACAATGGCCAGTACACCTTCAATGGTGGTCTAGTAGAAAACAGAGGTGGATTTTGGATTTACACAATTAGGTAAACCTATTTGGTACATGGTCATAGCAGTAGTCTTTGGAGATCAGCAAATTGCTTTGAGGGGTTTTGAATTACCTCGAATTTCACCCAAAAATTTGGATTTGCCAGAATGTTTGCAAAACGATTAGCACGAGCCGTGGACCACTATTTTGTTGGATTGAAAAGGGCAGGGGTTAAGAAAATGTAAAAAAAAATAATACTCACTTGAATCTAGCTTTTATTTTTTGGTCAAGTCAAGGGGGGTGACCTTCACTGTGCTATCTTTGGCTTCTTCTGGCACTTATCATATTTGGCGTTAACTGGCAACGCAATCTCATGATATGTGTCATGTGACATCAAAATGTCGCAGCAAGTTAGTGCAGGAGATGCTAAGGATGTTGGTTAACGGAAGACGCCAAAGAAAGCCCAGACTGTGACTGCCAAGGTCACCAGAACAAAAAAATCATGAGGCCAATTCATCAAAGCTTTTATGCCACAAAAGCTTTGAAAAGGTGCACATTTTTTGCTCTTACACAAAGATGTGTAAAACAATCCAAGATTTTTGTTTTTATGCTTCATTGCATCGTCTCTGCCGGAATTGGCAAGGTTGGGATAGTGTGGTCACTCCCGTCCATCTGATTTATGAAAAGTGCCAGTCATTTTTTATCGTTGTAATTCTGGCTTGAAAAAGGCCAAATGTAGCAAAAACATTGCTTTTTATTGCAGCTGTTATGCAATTTTAAGGATGGAATAAAAGTTATGCTTTTCCACATAGAATTGAATTTATAGTGCCTTGTGAAAGTATTCGGCCCCCTGGAACTTTTCAACCTTTTCACACATATCATGCTTCAAACATAAAGTTACCAAATGTTAATTTTTGGTGAAGAATCAACAAGTGGGACACAATTGTGAAGTTGAACGAAATTTATTGGTTATTTTAAATTTTTATGGAAATACAAAAACTGAAAAGTGGGGCATGCAATATTATTCGGCCCCTTTACTTTCAGTGCAGCAAACTCACTCCAGAAGTTCACTGTGGATCTCTGAATGATCCAATGTTGTCCTAAATTACTAATGATGATAAATATAATCCACCTGTGTGTAATCAAGTCTCAGCATAAATGCACCTGCTCTGTGATAGTCTCAGGGTTCTGTTGAAGCACAGAGAGCATTATGAAGACCAAGGAACAGGCAGGTTGTGGAGAAGTTTAAAGCCAGATTTGGACACAAAATGATTTAAAAAAAATTTAAACATCCCAAGGAGCACTGTGCAAGCGATCAATTGAAATGGAAGGAGTATCATACCACTGCATATCTACCAAGACCCGGCCGTCCCTCTAAACTTTTCATCTCAAACAAGGAGAAGACTGATCAGAGATGCAGCCAAGAGGCCCATGATCACTCTGGATGAACTGCAGAGATCTACAGCTGAGGTGGGACTGTATGTCCATAGGACAACAATCAGTCGTACACTCCACAAATCTGGCCTTTATGGAAGAGTGTCACGAAGAAAGCCATTTCTCAAAGATATCCATAAAAAGTGTTGTTTAAGGTTTGCAACAAGCCACCTGGAGACACACCAAACATGTGGAAGAAGGTGCTCTGGTCAGATGAAACCAAAATTGAACTTTTTGGCAACAATGTCAAGTCAAACGATATGTTTGGCGTAAAGGCAACACAGCTCATCACCCTGAACACACCATCCCCACTGTCAAATATGGTGGTGGCAGCATCATGGTTTGGGCCTGCTTTTCTTCAGCAGGGACAGGAAAGCTGGTTCAAATTGATGGGAAGATGGATGGAGCCAAATACAGGATCATTCTTGAAGAAAACCTGTTTGGAGTCTGCAAAAGACCTGAGACTGGGACGGAGATTTGTCTTCCAACAAGACAATGATCCCAAACATAAAGTAAAATCTACAATGGAATGGTTCACAAATAAACATATCCAGGTGTTAGAATGGCCAAGTCAAAGTCTAGACCTGAATCCAATCGAGAATCTGTGGAAAGAGCTGAAAACTGCTGTTCACAAACGATCTCCATCCAACCCACTGAGCTCGAGCTGTTTGCCAAGTAACAATGGGCAAGAATTTCAGGTGACATAGTGACATACCTCAAGCGACTTGCAGCTGTAATCGCAGCAAAAGGTGGCTCAACAAAGTATTAAGTTTAAAGGGGCCGAATAATTTTGCACGCCCCACTTTTCAGTTTTTGTATTTCCACAAAATTTTTTAAAAAACAATAAATTTCATCCAAATTCACAATTGTGTCCCACTTGTTGTTGATTCTTCACCAAA
>JARQOD010010037.1:0-28897 GCA_033576555.1 Oophaga sylvatica | reverse complement strand
GAGGGGTGCAATTCACTTCAAGGTTTTGGCAAAATTTCTGTGCCGCATTGGACATTAAAGTAAACCTTTCTTCTGCTTTTCATCCCCAGACTAATGGACAGACAGAACGAACCAATCAGACCCTGGAGCAGTATCTCCGCTGCTTTATCTGCCACCTACAGGATGATTGGGTGGATCTACTTCCACTGGCTGAGTTCTTTATAACAAACTCTCAGAGTGCCTCCACTAAACAGTCTCCTTTTTACTCTAATCTAGGTTATCATCCTAACATTTCTACCACGATTTCCCATAGAAACGCCCTTGCCAGCAGTGGCTGAAAGAATCAGTCTTTACAAAAGAATATGGATCTTCTAAAGGAAAATCTGGAATTGGCTCAGGAAAGGTACAAGAAAGCAGCAGATAAATTTCGTAAACCTGCACCAGCTTTCAAGGTAGGAGACTTGGTCTGGCTGTCAACCAGAAATCTTAAGTTAAGGATTCCATCGTCTAAGTTGGGACATAAGTACATTGGACCCTATAAAATCAGTAAAATTTATAAGTGCCGTTGCTTGTCGTCTTCAAACTGCCCAGAACTATGAGAATCCACCCTGTCTTTCATGTATCCTTACTAAAGGCTGCAACACCCAATACGTTTCCTGGACGTTCTTCTCCTTGTCCTGACCCAGTGCTAGTCGATGGTCAGGAAGAATTTGTGGTGGAAAGGATTCTAGATTCCAGGTTGTACAGAAATCAGTTACAATATTTGATTAAATGGCAGGGCTACCCAGTGGAGGACAACTCATGGGAACCAGTCAATAACGTTAATGCTCCTCGCTTGCTCCGCCAGTTTCATCAGAGGTACCCAGACAAGCCTGGTCTGAGGTCATCCGGAGGTTGTCCCTAAGGGGGGGAGTAATGTAAGGTTCTTTGTACATGTTTCTTGAAACTCAGTTTTCCGTCGGCCATTTTGCTTTCTGTCTTGCTGCAGCTATCTTGCCCTCAGTCAATATGGAGTTTCCAGCTTTCATGTTCCCGCCCTGATTCTCTCCCTCTTGCTTCTTAAGCAGCCTCAGCTGAGCAATCAGTGCTTCAGAATCAAGCCTGCAGTGAGCCTGTGACCTGACTCCTGGAAACCTTAGACTTTGTACTCCAGCTATTTCCTACTGAGGAACTTTGGAACACTTGTGGACTCTGGAAACCTGCTATTTGATAAATCCACGTTTGCATGGAATTACGGTAACAGAGAAGAGATCCTGAACCTGTTGTGGAGAGTTATTGCTGAGCTTAAGTTACTCTGGCCTGCTGTGTCTCCTGCTTCTGTACCTGCAAACTGTGTGACCCTTTTTGCCACTTGTATGAAGTAATACAAGTCCTTCTATATCAAACCTGTGTCTCATGTGTTTTCCTCGCACCCAAGCACAAGACGCTATATGAACTGTACACCATACATTACAGACGCCTTCCCCGCCATGTCCGCTCTCTACCTTCCAGGCAGGCGGTGTCGCCGCCACTGTGGCACTGAGGTAATCCCGCCCGTGCTCGGCACTTCCTACTTCCCACTGTTAAGGCTCAGGAGAGAGCGCTGTGGAAAGACGTCATCGTGGCCTCTGACCTGAGACGTCACAGTGCAGAGCCGCGGAAGACACCGGAGCTGCAGAGGCACGGGGAGAGGTAAGTATTGTGCCGGCTGCCGGGGCCCTGAGCAAGCGGGGGGGCCCAGTGGCGTCAGTGGCACCGCTCTCCTCCGCTAACGGGCGCCGGGGTGCCCAACGGCGAGTGGGCCCCCCCGCCTGCTCAGGGCCCCGGCACTTGCCCGGGTACGCCGGGTGCTGAATCCGGCCCTGATATTGATAGCCCCATTCTGGCTGAAAAAGAGCTGGTTCTCCCTGTTAACAGGCATGGCAGTAGAGAACCCAGTAGAACTCCCTCTGTCAGGGGATGAAATCCATCAGGGCCCAATCCGCCACCCGAATCCGGGAAGACTACACCTCTCAGCCTGGATCCTGAGAGGAACATCCTGATGGCTAAAGGCTTATCAGACCAGGTCACAGCTACCATCCAGGCCAGTAGGAAACCGGTCACGTCAGCTATTTACCTTAAAATCTGGAAACGGTTCTGTCTGGAGAGTGGCAGGTCCGACTTGGTGGCTGGCGCACCAGACATCCCTAGGATCCTAGATTTCCTACAGGCAGGTTTCAGCAAAGGGCTCAGACCTAGCACCCTGAAGGTTCAGATAGCAGCATTAAGCTCCTTCTTTGACTATTCACTTGCATCCCACCCTTAGGTAGTTAGATTAATTCGAGCTACACAAAGGCTGTGCCCCACCATTCGACAGAGTCTTCCACCTTGGGACCTTACTCTGGTCCTTAAGGCACTATGTAAGGATCCATACACCAACAACAGTAACATGCATGTTTCCCTTCTTACTAGGAAAGCAGCTTTTCTGGTAGCAATTACTACGGCCAAGAGAGTAGGAGAGATCCAGGCCCTATCCACCAGAGATCCGTACCTTCAAATTAGGGACGATAGCATAGTCTTAAGGTGAGACCCCGCTTTCATCACAAAGGTAGCGTCTACTCAGAACCGTAGCCAGGAGATTGTCTTACCGTCCTTTTGCGACAATCCCGCCATTGCAAAGGAGCTAAGGCTCCATTCGTTGGACGTCAGAAAAGCGGTCATAGACTACATCGAAGCCACTAAGGACTGGCGTTTAGATCCGAACTTATTCATCCTCTACGGAGGAAGGAATAAGGGTAGAAAGGCCTCGAAGCTTCCATCGCAAGATGGATTACTTCAGTAATCTCGGAGGCCTACCGGGCCGAGGGGACTAGCCCCCTGGAGGGTATAAAGGCTCACTCTACCCGGGGAATGTCCGCCTCACGGGCAGAAAGAGCAAGCGCTTCACTAGATCAAATTTGTAAGGCAGTAACATGGGCCAGACTAGATACATTCTGTAAGCATTACAAACTTGATGTACTCTGAGGCCAGCGGACTGCCTTCAGCAGGAAGGTTCTGCATGCGGTAATCTCACCCTAAGGAGCTTTCTTTGGTACTCCCCATGGTGCTGTCAGGAGGGACGTCCTGGAAAGGGGGTATTAGACCTACCAGTAATTATGTTTCCAGGAGTCCATCCTGACAGCACTGGTAGCTCCCTCCCTCTTGAATATGTCATATGCTGTAATATGATTTATCTTTCAATAAAGTGTTATGTGCATTATACATGTTGTGGTTCTTGGTACAACACTGAGTGATAGGGGGCGGGGAGGGGGCTTTTAACCTCTCGTGTGTTTCCTGTCCCAGCGAGGAGGAGGAGGACGTCCCCATGGTGCTGTCAGGATGGACTCCAAGAAACATAATTACTTGTAGGTCTAATACCCCTTTCTGTCTTCTACTAACATTCTCAACATCTGGATCAAGGTTCGATTGAACCGTTCACAGGCTCCATTTCCCTGTGGGTGATAAGGCGTCGTCCAGGATTTCTCAATTTGGTACAAGCAGTGTAGTTCTTCCATCACTCGCCCCTGGATGCAGGCACCTTGATCGGAGTGAATTCTTTTCAGACTGCCATAAACTTGGATGAAATCCCTACAAATGGCCTGAGCCGCTGATTCAGCAGTTTGTTCCCGGGTTGTAGTCACCACGGCAAATTTAGTGAAGTGGTCTGTCATCACCAGACACTGTTTGAATCCACGATGGGCTGGGCCTATGGTTAGATAATCTATCATCAGTACCTCCAGGGGAGCAGAAGTTATGATGGTTTGCGTGGGAGCTCTTTGTTCAGGAGGTTTTGCTATCTCACAGCTCCAACACTGCCAACAGGCTTCCTCTACCGCGGCTTTCAAACGAGGGTGATAAACTACCTTTTGCAGCCACTGAAATGTCTTCTGTCCAAAATGGGCCTCTCTTTCGTGGGCCTCCATGGCCACCTTGTGGAGCAACGTTTCGGGAAACACCACATGCCAAGTGATTCCCAGCTCTCGAATTAGCTGAGCCTTTCGATACAACAGGCCATTCCGCAGGTGGAGCCGTACCCATTCATCACAGGAGCGCCCAGGGTACATTCTCGGAGTGCTGTCTGGATTTGTTCCTGCGTAGCTGCCATAGTCCTGGTGGAATGTCGGAACTCAGGAATTTCTTCAGCCTTCAGTTCTTCATCCCGGTTGGGGCCCGGTCGCTCATGTGTCACTCTGGATAAAGCGTCTGCGTGGGTGTTTTCAGCTCCTTTTCGGTAGGCGATCTTACACGCTGCTCCAGAGCCCCTAGGTTTCCATTCTCCAGGTGGGCTAATGGATTGTTGTCAGTGCGCACTAGAACTTTGGACCCAGACAGATATTCAGCAAACTTCTCGGTCATGGCCCACACCAACACCAGCAATTCTAGTTTAAAAGAACTGTAATTGTCCTGCGTTGTGGTAACTTGGGAACCGGTGTAAACTAAACAGCGAATGGTCCGATCATCCATTTCGGCCCATGCGAGAGGACACGAGGAAATTAAACTTGTGGGACTTCTGACTCTCCTTCCTGACAGTTCAGGCTCTGGACGGCGTCCCCCAGCCATGGAGCCCCCTAGTTTAACGGTTGACGTTGAAGGGGTCACCCTCGCCGGACACATCCCCGGGCCAGGTGTCCAGGTTCTACACAATTGTAGCAAGTGGGTTGTTCCTCTCTGCAAGTAGGTCTCGTTCCCCGTCGAGGCTCCGAACTAATTCTCTCTTCAGAGGGGTGTGGTGGTGCTGAGGATTTCCTCTTGGACTCAGACAACTCTTCTCGTATGTCTTGGAGTCCTTTCAACAGTTCTCTCACCCAACTTGGTTTGGTCGCCAGCGCTAGAGATACCTCCCCACTCCGGACCTTCCCTGCCGGAACTGTTATCCTCTTCTCCTGCTCGCGTGATCGCGCCTCAGCCCCAGCTTCCAAAAAGGTCATGCGCGGATTCACCTGCAGGCACTCTCGTAAGGCCTGTTTCAACAGCGTATCCCTCAAGCCTTCCACTGACCTCACAACACTATATCAGAGGGCCCTACACCGTCGCGCTTCACAATTATAGTATGGATCTCTTGTAGCGCGTCCATATACTGAGTCACGGTCTCCCCCTCCCTTTGAATATGGCTAAATAACCAAATGCGCAATTCTCCAACGTCGGTGGGGTCTCCGTGCATCTCCTCCAGTATTGGTAAAACCTTGCCAAAGGTATCCCGTTCAGTGAGGGGCCCGAGTACAACAGTGTTCCTCGCCTCCCCATCTAAAGCCATCACAGCAACCTCTGCCTCTAACGCCGGGGTCATGGGGTGCATTCTCAACATACCCCTAACCAGCTGAGTCCAGTCCCACAACAGTGTTACTGCCACTAAATTTGGGGAGATTATTCAACATTGCCCCTAAGGATATTCTGGACCTCGGGGCACCCCGACTGCTTGATCTGCCGTTTCTGTGCCCGTAGACTGCATCCTGCCGCCTACGCCAAGTGTGAGCAGGTTGGCAGATGCAGTGACGGACAGGAGGCAGATCAAGGGTTAACAAGTTTTTACTCAACAGGGATATTACTCCATGCAGGGAGGTAGGGAAAACGTGAGGTAACATGCAGGCAGTGTAGGGAATACAGGGGTTTGGTTGGGAAAAAATCAACGCAGGAATAACAAATAACATCATTCACAAAGAATATGCAAATTGCCTCTTCAAAAAATAGAGGACTTGAACTCTATAGCGCCCCCTATTGGAAGTAGTGATCCTACAAGTCACAATCAACCCTTTAACGAGTCTTGTAATATGACTTAGGATAAAAGCCAAATCAGAATCTCCATTTGCAGACACGGTGTTTCGGACTATTGGTCCTCATCAGTACAAAGTAGGAGAGATCTGATTTGGCTAGATGAGAGGCTCTGGACTGGGGTCTAAGGGGTAAGGGTTCACAAAGAAGTCACTTATCAATCGGACGTCTTCCTGACAGAAAAGATCCCGTTGTAGATGATGACGCCAACAGCCGTCGGCACGACGTGGATTCGGTGTGGTCCTGAGTGAGGCGTCGGTACGTGCCGGTCGGCAACGTTGAGTCTTTGAAGCGTCCTGAGGAGTCCTCAATACGGAGACTCTTGTGACCTGGCAGGGTTCGGGCCACTGTGCTGTCAGAGATAAGCGAGGGGCAACGATTATTCACTGAGGATTCAAGAAACCGTCCCCAGTAAAAGTCACAGTCTCTGTCCGACGTCATGAGAGCACCCCTGCCTGTAGCGGAGCGGGGGGCACTTCATTGAGCCGGAATCAGCCTGCACACGGCGGACTTCTCGTCACAGTCTCTGTCCGACGTCATGAGAGCACCCCTGCCTGTAGCGGAGCGGGGGGCACTTCGTTGAGCCGGAATCAGCCTGCACACGGCGGACTTCTCGTCACAGTCTCTGTCCGACGTCATGAGAGCACCCCTGCTTGTAGCGGAGCGGGGGGCACTTCATTGAGCCGGAATCAGCCTGCACACGGCGGACTTCTCGTCACAGTCTCTGTCCGACGTCATGAGAGCACCCCTGCCTGTAGCGGAGCGGGGGCACTTCATTGAGCCGGAATCAGCCTGCACACGGCGGACTTCTCGTCACAGTCTCTGTCCGATGTCATGAGAGCACCCCTGCCTGTAGCGGAGCGGGGGGCACTTCGTTCAGCCGGAATCAGCCTGCACACGGCGGACTTCTCGTCACAGTCTCTGTCCGATGTCATGAGAGCACCCTGCCTGTAGCGGAGCGGGGGCACTTCGTTCAGCCGCAATCAGCCTGCACACGGCGGACTTCTCGTCACAGTCTCTGTCCGATGTCATGAGAGCACCCCTGCCTGTAGCGGAGGGGGGCACTTCGTTCAGCCGGAATCAGCCTGCACACGGCGGGCTTCTCGTCACAGTCTCTGTCCGATGTCATGAGAGCACCCCTGCTATAAGTTCTGCCTCTGCGGTAGTGGATCTAGTGCCGGATCTACAGTGAACACCAATGCTATAAGTTCTGTCCCTCTGCGTAGTGGATCTGACTGAGATCTATAGTGAGACCACCAATGCTATAAGTTCTGCCCCTCTGCGGTAGTGGATCTGGAGCTGGGATCTATAGTGAGACCACCAATGCTATAAGTTCTGCCCCTCTGCGGTAGTGGATCTGGACGGGATCTATAGTGAGACCACCAATGCTATAAGTTCTGCCTCTCTGCGATAGTGGATCTGGAGCGGATCTATAGTGAGACCCACCAATGCTATAAGTTCTGCCCCTCTGCGGTAGTGGATCTGGAGCAGGATCTATAGTAGACCACCAATGCTATAAGTTCTGCCTCTCTGCGGTAGTGGATCTGGAGCGGGATCTATAGTGAGACCACCAATGCTATAAGTTCTGCCCCTCTGCGGTAGTGGATCTGGAGCCGGGATCTATAGTGAGACCACCAATGCTATAAGTTCTGCCCTCTGCGGTAGTGGATCTGGAGCTGGGATCTATAGTGAGATCACAATGCTATAAGTTCTGCCTCTCTGCGTAGTGGATCTGGAGCCGGGTCTATAGTGAGACCACCAATGCTATAAGTTCTGCCTCTCTCGGTAGTGGATCTGGAGCTGGGATCTATAGTGAGATCACCAATGCTATAAGTTCTGCCTCTCTGCGGTAGTGGATCTGGAGCGGATCTATAGTGAGACCACCAATGCTATAAGTTCTGCTCCTCTGCGGTAGTGGATCTGGAGCTGGGATCTATAGTGGACCACCAATGCTATAAGTTCTGCCCTCTGCGTAGTGGATCTTGGAGCTGGGATCTACAGTGAGACCACAATGCTATAAGTTCTGCCTCTCTGCGGTAGTGGATCTGGAGCCGGGATCTATAGTGAGACCACCAATGCTATAAGTTCTGCCTCTCTGCGGTAGTGGATCTGGAGCTGGATCTATAGTGAGACCACCAATGCTATAAGTTCTGCCCTCTGCGTAGTGGATCTGGAGCCTGGATCTATAGTGAGACCACCAATGCTATAAGTTCTGCCCCTTTGCGGTAGTGGATCTGGAGCCAGGATCTATAGTGAGACCACCAATGCTATAAGTTCTGCCCTCTCTGCGGTAGTGGATCTGGAGCTGGGATCTATAGTGAGATCACCAATGCTATAAGTTCTGCCTCTCTGCGTAGTGGATCTGGAGCGGGTCTTAGTGAGACCACCAATGCTATAAGTTCTGCTCCTCTGCGGTAGTGGATCTGGAGCTGGGATCTATAGTGGGCCACCAATGCTATAAGTTCTGCCCCTCTGCGTAGTGGATCTGGAGCTGGATCTATAGTGAGACCACCAATGCTATAAGTTCTGCCCCTCTGCGGTAGTGGATCTGGTGCGGGATCTATAGTGGGGCCACCAATGCTATAAGTTCTGCCCTCTGCAGTAGTGGATTTGGAGCTGGGATCTACAGTGAGACCACTAATGCTATAAGTTCTGCCTCTCTGCGGTAGTGGATCTGGAGCCGGGATCTATAGTGAGACCACCAATGCTATAAGTTCTGCCTCTCTGCGGTAGTGGATCTGGAGCCTGGATCTATAGTGAGACCACCAATGCTATAAGTTCTGCCTCTCTGCGGTAGTGGATCTGGAGCCTGGATCTATAGTGAGACACCAATGCTATAAGTTCTGCCCCTTTGCGGTAGTGGATCTGGAGCCAGGATCTATAGTGAGACCACCAATGCTATAAGTTCTGCCTCTCTGCGGTAGTGGATCTGGAGCTGGGATCTATAGTGAGACACCAATGCTATAAGTTCTGCCTCTCTGCAGTATTGGATCTGGAGCCGGGTCTGTAGTGAGACCACCAATGCTATAAGTTCTGCTCTCTGCGGTAGTGGATCTGGAGCTGGGATCTATAGTGGGGCCACCAATGCTATAAGTTCTGCCCTCTGCAGTAGTGGATTTGGAGCTGGGATCTATAGTGAGACCACCAATGCTATAAGTTCTGCCCTCTGCGGTAGTGGATCTGGTGCGGGATCTATATTGAGACCACCAATGCTATAAGTTCTGCCCCTCTGCGGTAGTGGATCTGGAGCCAGGATCTATAGTGAGATCACCAATGCTATAAGTTCTGCCTCTCTGCGGTAGTGGAACTGGAGCCGGGGTCTGTAGTGAGACCACCAATGCTATAAGTTCTGTCCCTCTGCGGTAGTGGATCTGGAGCCAGGATCTATAGTGAGGCCACCAATGCAATAAGTTCTGCCCTCTGCGGTAGTGGATCTGGAGCTGGGATCTATAGTGAGACCACCAATGCTATAAGTTCTGCCCCTCTGCGGTAGTGGATCTGGAGCCGTGGTCTGTAGTGAGATCACCAATGCTATAAGTTCTGCCTCTCTGCGGTAGTGGATCTGGAGCCTGGATCTATAGTGAGACCACCAATGCTATAAGTTCTGCCCTCTGCGGTAGTGGATCTGGAGCCGTGGTCTGTAGTGAGATCACCAATGCTATAAGTTCTGCCTCTCTGCGGTAGTGGATCTGGAGCCAGGATCTATAGTGAGACCACCAATGCTATAAGTTCTGCCCCTCTGCGGTAGTGGATCTGGAGCCGTGGTCTGTAGTGAGACCACCAATGCTATAAGTTCTGCCTCTCTGCGGTAGTGGATCTGGAGCTGGGATCTACAGTGAGAACACCAATGCTATAAGTTCTGCCCCTCTGCGGTAGTGGATCTGGAGCCGTGGTCTGTAGTGAGATCACCAATGCTAGAAGTTCTGCCCCTCTGCGGTAGTGGATCTGGAGCCAGGATCTATAGTGAGACCACCAATGCTATAAGTTCTGCCTCTCTGCGGTAGTGGATCTGGAGCCAGGATCTATAGTGGGGCCACCAGTGGTATAAGTTCTGCCCCTCTGCGGTAGTGGATCTGGAGCCAGGATCTATAGTAGACCACCAATGCTATAAGTTCTGCCTCTCTGCGGTAGTAGATCTGGAGCCAGGATCTATAGTGAGACCACCAATGCTATAAGTTCTGCCCTCTGCAGTAGTGGATCTGGAGCCGGGATCTATAGTGAGACCACCAATGCTATAAGTTCTGCCCCTCTGCGGTAGTGGATCTGGAGCCGGGATCTATAGTGAGATCATCAATGCTATAAGTTCTGCCTCTCTGCGGTAGTGGATCTGGAGCCGGGATCTATAGTGAGATCACCAATGCTATAAGTTCTGCCTCTCTACGGTAGTGGATCTGGAGCTGGGATCTATAGTGAGATCACCAATGCTATAAGTTCTGCCTCTCTGCAGTAGTGGATCTGGAGCGGGTCTGTAGTGAGACCACCAATGCTATAAGTTCTGCTCCTCTGCGGTAGTGGATCTGGAGCTGGGATCTATAGTGGGGCCACCAATGCTATAAGTTCTGCCCCTCTGCAGTAGTGGATTTGGAGCTGGGATCTATCAGTGAGACCACTAATGCTATAAGTTCTGCCTCTCTGCGGTAGTGGATCTGGAGCCGGGATCTATAGTGAGACCACCAATGCTATAAGTTCTGCCTCTCTGCGGTAGTGGATCTGGAGCCTGGATCTATAGTGAGACCACCAATGCTATAAGTTCTGCCCTTTGCGGTAGTGGATCTGGAGCCAGGATCTATAGTGAGACCACCAATGCTATAAGTTCTGCCTCTCTGCGGTAGTGGATCTGGAGCTGGATCTATAGTGAGATCATCAATGCTATAAGTTCTGCCTCTCTGCGGTAGTGGATCTGGAGCCGGGATCTATAGTGAGATCACCAATGCTATAAGTTCTGCCTCTCTACGGTAGTGGATTTGGAGCCAGGATCTATAGTGAGACCACCAATGCTATAAGTTCTGCCTCTCTGCGGTAGTGGATCTGGAGCTGGGATCTATAGTGAGATCACCAATGCTATAAGTTCTGCCTCTCTGCAGTATTGGATCTGGAGCCGGGGTCTGTAGTGAGACCACCAATGCTATAAGTTCTGCTCCTCTGCGGTAGTGGATCTGGAGCTGGGATCTATAGTGGGGCCACCAATGCTATAAGTTCTGCCCCTCTGCAGTAGTGGATTTGGAGCTGGGATCTATAGTGAGACCACCAATGCTATAAGTTCTGCCCCTGCGGTATTGGATCTGGTGCCGGGATCTATATTGAGACCACCAATGCTATAATTTCTGCCCCTCTGCGGTAGTGGATCTGGAGCCAGGATCTATAGTGAGATCACCAATGCTATAAGTTCTGCCTCTCTGCGGTAGTGGATCTGGAGCCGGGTCTGTAGTGAGACCACCAATGCTATAAGTTCTGTCCCTCTGCGGTAGTGGATCTGGAGCCAGGATCTATAGTGAGGCCACCAATGCAATAAGTTCTGCCACTCTGCGGTAGTGGATCTGGAGCTGGGATCTATAGTGAGACCACCAATGCTATAAGTTCTGCCCCTCTGCGGTAGTGGATCTGGAGCCGTGGTCTGTAGTGAGATCACCAATGCTATAAGTTCTGCCTCTCTGCGGTAGTGGATCTGGAGCCTGGATCTATAGTGAGACCACCAATGCTATAAGTTCTGCCCCTCTGCGGTAGTGGATCTGGAGCCGTGGTCTGTAGTGAGATCACCAATGCTATAAGTTCTGCCTCTCTGCGGTAGTGGATCTGGAGCCAGGATCTATAGTGAGACCACCAATGCTATAAGTTCTGCCCCTCTGCGGTAGTGGATCTGGAGCCGTGGTCTGTAGTGAGACCACCAATGCTATAAGTTCTGCCCCTCTGTGGTAGTGGATCTGGAGCCGTGGTCTGTAGTGAGACCACCAATGCTATAAGTTCTGCCTCTCTGCGGTAGTGGATCTGGAGCTGGGATCTACAGTGAGAACACCAATGCTATAAGTTGTGCCCCTCTGCGGTAGTGGATCTGGAGCCGTGGTCTGTAGTGAGATCACCAATGCTAGAAGTTCTGCCCCTCTGCGGTAGTGGATCTGGAGCTGTGTAGCCCTGGTGTTAGGCACACGCAGTACCCTGGAGAATGTGTGGAGAGATAGCAGTTTAATGCTCAATACCCATTCACTCAACATACACTAGACACACCCTTAGGGTAGTGTAGTCACTTGTGAGGGAGTGGTCAGGGTGTATTGTTTGAGTGATAAGAGTAGTCAGTTTCCTGTCCTCGGACAGAGCAGACGTGTGGAGTCTAGCTGGGACTTGGAGGGAGGAAGCAGTCCAGCCTGGTTCTATCTGCAGTTCAGCAAGTGGAGGCCAGTAAGGGCGAGATATAGATCACCTCAGCCTGGTCAGAGCTGTACCTCACTTGAAGACACTGATTAAGAAAGAAGAGCTTAGTACAGAATTACTTCAGTCTCCTGTCTAAAGGACAGTGAAAGGTTCAGAGACGTGCTCCTGCCTAGTGGATAACTGAGAGTCTGGAACTAACTCTAAAGGAAGAGAAGAAGGGAGTGACTATAAGACTTTTTGCAAGTGTGAGTGTTTATGCTACCAGCGAGGACAAGGCGAAAGGCACAGTGGAAAGATTATTTGAAAAGTGCTTTTGGATTGAAGAAGTCCTGCACATTGTAGCCGGTCACTGGGGACCGAAGGATCACTATTAGCTTCAAGCATAGTGGTAAGAAAACCAGAGATTTACCGGACCTTAGGTCGCGGCAAACAGCCCCAAATAGTCAGTACGTAACTGGGGTCAGGGGGAGTGAAGACTTTGAGCCTGATCAGCAAGATAGGAATTCAGCTCTCTCACAGGAAGGCTCCTACCACAAAACTGACTGGGCAGTACAGCTATGGAATAGCTGGAGTTATAGAGGGAACTACGCTTCAGGCTGGTTGTACTCATCGTGTTGAAAGTAAAGGAGGCCCCTAACTTGTCCAGCTGCTATCTCAAAATACATTCTCCTTGGATCAGCCTCCCTGGGACCTGCCTGAACATCTTACAAGTAAAGGTATGGAAAGACGCTGACCGTGTGAGACTGTGTTATTTATCTGCACCCGACTTCACTAACTTCATAGACTTTGAGGGACCAGTCCCACCTGTAGGGGACCTGACATCTAGCTGCCTCACCATCCCCTCAGAGATCTACAGCAGCGCTGGTACAAATTACCAGAAGACTACAGGTGGCGTCACGAACTGTATATAAATCTATCCCCTGTAAATATTCCCCCAACATACGCCAGACCGCCAGGGCCACAGACCGAGCCACCGCTACCTGTGACAAATCCCCATAGACTTCCATGGGCTCGGCTCTGAGTACCCCATTGCCCTGGTAACCCACAATTGTGGTGGCGGGTCGAGACAAATTGGCGTCACGAACAGGATGCGAAACTCGCAAAATTGCGAGCCCTGTGTGCCTATGGAGTTGTTTTTGTGAAAAGGACTGTTTGCACTTTTGGCGCCAAAAATCGCCATCTTTGTCGCCATATTCGCGCCCTCAGGCGCTGGAGAAGAAGGTGGGCGTACCTTCGTGGGCGTGTACCCCCCTGTGGCGCGAAGAAAATGCCTGCCCTCTCAAAGTGCTATTACAACATGCGATCCTGCCCTACAGCAAAGGAGGTCCGCCTCCTCTTCACCTTTCCTGCAAAGAGGAGGAGACGCAAACCCCGCCTCCACAGAAGAGACCGGACGTCTCTGGAGGAAGAAGAAAGAATCTTCTGGAACATCATGGAAGCAGGACGTGTGCAGCCGAGCAGGGAAGCAGAGGAAGGCAGGCCCCGTGCCCCAGCCAAGCTGCCACCAGCACCGGAGTCATCCGTGGTCCTGCACCTGCAGCAGGCGTTGCTAGAAATTAAGGAAGAAAATGCACGCCTGAAGAAGATGGTCCAGCACCAACCTGGATTTGAAGAGATCGAGAGACGCCGGCGTACCCTGGAGCAGCGGAGGCTGTGGGACGCGGTGATCTCTCCCTTCGATGATTCCCTACGTCTGGAGTTACCAAAACTTCTGCTGCCCAAGGCAAAGGAGCAACCGGAGGCTGCCCCCGAAAGTACCAATCCTGATCCCACCGGTGAAGCGGTGGAGGCGAAGGAGGTTGAGGAGGTACCGCCAGTTCCGGAACGCCCGCCCGGCCAGGAGGCCGCAGCAGATGATCGAACCCCGGCAGGGACACCGGAGGGGTCCTGTCCGTCGTTACCAGACGTCGACTGGGACGAAATGGCGCGCCTGGATGACGTCGCCTACACCGCCCAGTGGGAATATGAGTGGCAGCGTCGTGAGGAGAAGCAGAAACGCCAGCAGGAGGAAGAGCGGGAAGCTCAGCGGAACCGTCAGCGGCAACATGCAGAGCTGATCGCGGACAAGGAGAGTGTCCGGAGAGAGAAAGGTACCCTGAGGGAACCGCGGCGGCAGGGGTGTGTGACTGAGTTCCAGCTCCGGAAGGGCTGGGGCTTCATCCGTGAACCGGGCCTCTATCCAGGGGTCTTTGTTAGTCGCAGGGACGTAGAATCCCACCTACCGCAAGGCCATCCCGGGAGGGACTTAGTTAATGGAGACATTGTCACGTATACACGGCACTGGGGAATGAAGGGATGGTATGCCCTTAACGTCACCATCGTCCGTGACCCCGTCCCCGACGCAGGTAACGTCACCACTACCGCAGCGTCCCCGTCTCCAGCTCAAGCAGTATCCGGCCGTGCCCCAGCATCACCCCCTGCAGGTTCATCGCAAATGAAAGCAACATCAATATCGCAACATGCGACCCAGTTTCCATCGCAATCCATGACACGATCCATATCGTTAACTGTGACTCAGGTTGAAACGCAATCGGTGTCTCGCAAGGAGAAGGTACCCGTTGCGCCCCTAGAGGTTCGCACAAGAACTGTGGCGACTCAAACCCCAATAGCAGGTCACGACCTGTTAGTTCTGGGATCTAGGGACCATCGCATTGTTCCAGCCCCCGGGGTGGAAAATGTATTTGAAATAAATGAATAGTAAAAAAGAACCGGTGAGATCCAGATAGGGGTCTACCATAAGTAAGTTATAAAAAGTTTAAGAAGTTTGTCAATTTTTGCACAAGTTAAATGAGTATAACGTATATAATACATTTATATATTGCTAACAGTAGAATGCCCGGCTGGGTAAACAGATGAAAAGTTTTGCACTTTATTATTATTATAATGTGATATAATATGTCTTCGTTTTACAATGGACTTTGAGGTTGAGGACTGTGCCAGCCCAGAACTTATTTGTATATAGTTGCGCTTCGGTGCTTTATCTTGGTTTTACATAAAACCAGCACAACTACCTCTGAATACAAAACCCGTGTGGTGTGGCACTGAGTGAGGTCTGCATTCGGATGTCCTGCAGCCCACCCAGGACCCACGTTGAAGGTTTGGTGCGGGTCCTTCACAAGAATACTGTATATTTATTGAATGTTTTGATGCATTAATACTTTTTGTATTTTTCTATATTCAATGTTTTTGTTTTGCAACGTTCAAGACATCCTCACCTCCCGGATGGGACGAATTAATGTTTAATGTTTTAATGCATAAACAAAACTGTCTCTTTGTATTTTACAGCCCGGGAGTGCTGTCTTTTACCATGGGGGAATGTGTAGCCCTGGTGTTAGGCACACGCAGTACCCTGGAGAATGTGTGGAGAGATAGCAGTTTAATGCTCAATACCCATTCACTCAACATACACTAGACACACCCTTAGGGTAGTGTAGTCACTTGTGAGGGAGTGGTCAGGGTGTATTGTTTGAGTGATAAGAGTAGTCAGTTTCCTGTCCTCGGACAGAGCAGACGTGTGGAGTCTAGCTGGGACTTGGAGGGAGGAAGCAGTCCAGCCTGGTTCTATCTGCAGTTCAGCAAGTGGAGGCCAGTAAGGGCGAGATATAGATCACCTCAGCCTGGTCAGAGCTGTACCTCACTTGAAGACACTGATTAAGAAAGAAGAGCTTAGTACAGAATTACTTCAGTCTCCTGTCTAAAGGACAGTGAAAGGTTCAGAGACGTGCTCCTGCCTAGTGGATAACTGAGAGTCTGGAACTAACTCTAAAGGAAGAGAAGAAGGGAGTGACTATAAGACTTTTTGCAAGTGTGAGTGTTTATGCTACCAGCGAGGACAAGGCGAAAGGCACAGTGGAAAGATTATTTGAAAAGTGCTTTTGGATTGAAGAAGTCCTGCACATTGTAGCCGGTCACTGGGGACCGAAGGATCACTATTAGCTTCAAGCATAGTGGTAAGAAAACCAGAGATTTACCGGACCTTAGGTCGCGGCAAACAGCCCCAAATAGTCAGTACGTAACTGGGGTCAGGGGGAGTGAAGACTTTGAGCCTGATCAGCAAGATAGGAATTCAGCTCTCTCACAGGAAGGCTCCTACCACAAAACTGACTGGGCAGTACAGCTATGGAATAGCTGGAGTTATAGAGGGAACTACGCTTCAGGCTGGTTGTACTCATCGTGTTGAAAGTAAAGGAGGCCCCTAACTTGTCCAGCTGCTATCTCAAAATACATTCTCCTTGGATCAGCCTCCCTGGGACCTGCCTGAACATCTTACAAGTAAAGGTATGGAAAGACGCTGACCGTGTGAGACTGTGTTATTTATCTGCACCCGACTTCACTAACTTCATAGACTTTGAGGGACCAGTCCCACCTGTAGGGGACCTGACATCTAGCTGCCTCACCATCCCCTCAGAGATCTACAGCAGCGCTGGTACAAATTACCAGAAGACTACAGGTGGCGTCACGAACTGTATATAAATCTATCCCCTGTAAATATTCCCCCAACATACGCCAGACCGCCAGGGCCACAGACCGAGCCACCGCTACCTGTGACAAATCCCCATAGACTTCCATGGGCTCGGCTCTGAGTACCCCATTGCCCTGGTAACCCATAATTGTGGTGGCGGGTCGAGACAGAGCCATGATCTATAGTGAGACCACCAATGCTATAAGTTCTGCCTCTCTGCGGTAGTGGATCTGGAGCCAGGATCTATAGTGGGGCCACCAGTGGTATAAGTTCTGCCCCTCTGCGGTAGTGGATCTGGAGCCAGGATCTATAGTGGGGCCACCAGTGGTATAAGTTCTGCCCCTCTCCTGCAGTGGATCTGGAGACCTGGATCTGGATCTTGGTTTTGGCTTGTTCACTCTTCTGATCCATCTTCCATGCAGAAGGTGATTAGATGGACAGGACTTATTATTTCCACATCCCAAAGACATGGAGGAATAAGAAACCAGTGGCTTTGACAATCATCAGCAAACAATGGAGATTGTGCTTAAAAAGAAGCTTCGCTGTGAAGATGAGAGAAATAATCGCAGTTCCCCCCCTCTGGAAATGAGTGTCTCTGGAGCTTTCATCTTTGGGTCACAGCAGACATTACAAGACTCCTTCATCTATTTAACGTTGATGGTATTATTCCATTCCCAGCCCTCCAAGAATAGTACAAACTCCATCCTAGAGAAATATTCTGCTATTTACAACTGAGGAACGTTATTACCACACTTGTGAGAAACTCCACCGCGCCTGACACGTCCTGCCTTACCTGCCTGTGTCACCAGAATCCAGGTGCCCCAGGTACCACCTCACTCCTCCACTCACATATCCACTGCACCTCACACAGGTGTAATATAACCCCACCTCTCGCCGGTCTGATATCCGCTCTGCCCTCACTGACCCAGAACGGTCCCAGATTTGGTCTTCAGCCGGTGGAATCCTAAATACCTAGTGCTAGAGACAAGCTATAAAAGGTTCCCTAGATGGTACTTGACCTCAGCCGGAGTCACCAAGGCAGTTCCCGGCTACTCTCCCAAGTGTTTGAGGTTGTGATTCTGACGGGGATCTGTACCGTATTTGGTGGACGTGCCCCGTGGTGTGCAGATTTTGGACTAGGGCATATCTCCTTATTCTGTCAGTCACAATCCATTGGGAAGCCTTACTTAACAAACAAACCCCTTACCATCCCTAAACACACCCAAATTCTCATTTATATTCCTAGTGATCAAGCAAACTATAGCATTGGCCTGGAAAAACGCCTTTCTTGGTATGTGATCAATGAACAATTATCTGCTATGCTTATTGACAAAGTCCGTAAATTTGAGAAAGTTTGTCTTCCCTGGGCGGAATACGCCAACCACACTCCCTTCACACATCTTCACTTCACCTACATGCTCCTGACTCCCCAGATTCGCCCTAATTCTTCATATTGCATTTAGCCTCGACTAACCCCCCTCGGCCTCCTTTTCCCTCTACTCCTCCCCGTCAGTTACGTTCGCCCCTTGTACTCCACACAACTCAATGTTCGCTTTCTTTCTGATCACTACAATGTATCTTTCAATAATTCTTCAATAAAAATCTATTGTTGAAAAAAAAGAGAAATAATCACTAATTACACGCAGAGTCCTGGAGGCAGAGCACTGTGCGTACATTGGAGGCAGGCCTCCTCTTTTATTCTACCATCTCTTTCTTCAGGATAAGCAGAGCGACAACCAATATTGCCACCTCTCAATCCTCCATCAGGGACAACATGAAGAAGCCATAGCAGATGTCATATTAGATGTCACCCAAGCAGAAATCTAAGTCAACTGGCACAATACCGACTGGATGTTGTGCTGGTCACGGTTGTGTGGCCAAAGGAGTTCTGAACCATCAAGGTCTAGATATACCAGATCTCCAGAAATGTGTACTACGGGCACTTGTTTCATTGGACCAGTTGGCCTACATGCCTCACACTGACAACTCTCCATAAGACCCCCCCATATACTAGAGACACTCCACAAGACCCCCCAATGTACCAGTAACACTCCAAGACCCTCAAATATACCAGGAACACTCCACAAGACCCCCCGATACCAGAAACACTCCACAAGACCCCCATATACCAGAAACACTCCACAAGACCACCATATACCAGAAACACTCCACAAGGTCCACTCATATACCAGAAACACTCCACAAGGTCCACTCATATACCAGAAACACTCCAAAAGACCCCCTATGTACCAAAAGCACTCTACAAGACCCCCCTCATATGCCAGAATCACTCCACAACACCCCCCTCATACACCAGAAACACTCCAAAAGACCCTCCTCATATACCAGCAACTGTAAGGTTCTGTGTATCTGTTTCTGAAACTCAGTTTGTTCGTCTGCATTTTGCTTTCTGTTTTGCTGCAGCTATCTTGCCCTCAGTCAAAATGGAGTTTTCCAGCTTGCATGTTCCCGCCCTGATTTCTCCGTTTGCTTCTTAAACAGCCACAGCTGAGTAATCAGTGCTTCAGAATCTAGCCTGCAGTGAACCTGTGTTCTGACTCCTGAAGCCTTGGACCTTGTACTCCAGCCATTCCTACTGAGGAACTCTGAAGCACTTGTGGACTCTGAACTCTGCTCTTGAGAGCCTCACGTTTGCATGGACTTGCGGTAACAAAGAAAGATCTGAATCTGTTGTGGAGAGTTATTGCTGAGCTTAGATTACTCTGGCCTGCTGTGTCTCCTGCTTCTGTGTTTGCAACCTGTGTGTTTATTTTTGCCAATTTGTATGAAGCAATACAAGACTTTCTTTATCAACCTGTGTCTCAAGTATTTTCATCGCACCAAGCACAAGACGCTATATGAACTGTATCACATACATTACAGCAACACTCCACAAGACCTCCCTCATATACCAGAAACACTCCACAAGACCCCCCTCATATACCAGAAACACTCCACGAGACCCCCTCATATACCAGAAACACTCCACAAGACGCCCCATATACCAGAAACACTCCACGAGACCCCCTCATATACCAGCAACAATCCACAAGGTCTACTCATATACCAGCAACACTCCACAAGACCCCCTCATATACCAGCAACACTCCACAAGACCTCCCTCATATACCAGAAACACTCCACAAGACCCCCCTCATATACCGGAAACACTCCACGAGACCCCCTCATATACCAGAAACACTCCACAAGACCCCCCATATACCTGAAACACTCCTCAAGACCCCCATATACCAGAAACACTTCACAAGACCCCCATATACCAGAAAAACTCCACAAGACCCCCATATACCAGAAACACTCCACAAGACCCCCCTATACTAGGAACACTCCACAAAAACCCACAATATACCAGAAACACTCCACAAGAGCCGCCATATACTAGGAACACCCCACAAGAACCCTCTGTGAAGTCAATATTCCAGGCTTATATAAAAAGTCTTTCAACATGACCAGCCACAAAGAAATGCTTAAATTCAAAAGTCAACATATAGATAACAGTCTATTCTTCCTGGCTTGCTAAAAATAGTCATCTCGTTAATTAGGATACAATGCTGTGTCTCTACACCCCCCATTTACCAGGAACACTCTACAAGACCTGACATATACCAGGAACACTCAACAAGTCCCCTCATATACCAGAAACACTCCACAAGACCACCCCATATACCAGAAACTCCACAAGATCCACCATATACCAGGAACAGTTCACAAAACCCCCCATATGCCAGAAACATCCCACAAGACCCCCCCATATGCCAGAAACATTCCACAAGATCCCCATATACCAGGAACACTCCAGAATACCCCCCATAAATAAGACCTTTCATTTATCGGGAAAACCTGCGTCGTATACAGTGAACACTGCACATGACCTAAGTACACCGGGAACTAGGGTTGAGCATTCCGATACTTCCAATACCTGAAATCCAATGTAAGTCTATGGGAACAAAATATCGGAAGTAAATACTTCCGATATTTTGTTCCCATAGACTTACATTGGATTTCAGGTATCGGAACTGGGTTTCGGTATCGGAATGCTCAACCCTACCGGGAACTCTACATAAGATCCGCCATTCCTGAGGTGACCACTTGTCTGTAAGACAATTTGGCCGGTTTCAGAGCTGCTGACATCTTTCTCTTTCTCATTTTTGCTGCTTTCAACAGATCAATTTGAAGAATTGAATGATCATTCGCTGATAATATCTTCCCCGACAGTCACCATTGTATTATTACTGAGCAGTGGTTATAATGTTCCGGTGGCTTGGTGGATATTTATTACATTTCTTTACTTATTGGAGGAGATTACACATGATTCTGCTCAGGGCTGACACCGACACAAGAGGGACAGGAGCAGACATCGACACAAGAGGGACAGAGTGAAGGGGCAGACACCGACACAAGAGGGACAGGAACAGACACCGACACAAGAGGGACAGGAACAGACACCAACACAAGAGAGACAGGAGCAGTCACCTACACAAGAGGGACAGGAGCAGACACCGACGCAAGAGGGCAGAGTGAAGGGGCAGACACCGACACAGGAGGGACAGGAGCAGTCACCTACACAAGAGGGACAGGAGCAGACACCGTCACAAGAGGGACAGATTGAAGGGCAGACACCGACACAAGAGGGACAGGAGCAGTCACCTACACAAGAGGGACAGGAGCAGACACCGACACAAGAGGGACAGAGTGAAGGGGCAGACATTGACACAAGAGGGACAGAGTGAAGGGGCAGACACCAACACAAGAGGGACAGTAGCAGACACCGACACAAGAGGGACAGTAGCAGACACCGACACAAGCGGGACAGGGGCAGACACCTACACATGAGGGACAGGAGCAGACACGGACCCAAGAGGGACAGGAGCAGACACCTACACAAGAGGGACAGGAGCAGACTCTGACACAAGAGGGACACGAGCAGACACCTACACAAGAGGGACAGGAGCAGACACATACACAAGAGGACAGTATCAGACACTGACATGAGGGACATGAGCAGACACCTACACAAGAGGGACAGGAGCAGACAACTACACAAGCGGACAGGGGCAGACACCTACACAAGAGGGACAGGAGCAGACAACTACACAAGAGGAACAGGAGCAGACAGGGACCCAAGAGGGACAGGAGCAGACACCTACACAAGAGGGACAGTAGCAGACACCTACTCAAGAGGGACAGGAGCAGACACCTACACAGAGGGACAGGAGCAGAAACTACACAAGCGGGACAGGGGCAGACACCTACACAAGCGGGACAGGAGCAGACACACCCAAGAGGGACAGGAGCAGACACCTACACAAGAGGGACAGGAGCAGACACTGACACAAGAGGGACAGGAGCAGACACCTACACAAGAGGGACAGGAGCAGACACATACACAAGAGGGACAGTAGCAGACACTGACACGAGGGACATGAGCAGACACCTACACAAGAGGGACAGGAGCAGACAACTACACAAGCGGGACACGGGCAGACACCTACACAAGAGGGACAGGAGCAGACAACTACACAAGAGGAACAGGAGCAGACACCTACACAAGAGGGACAGGGACCCAAGAGGAACAGGAGCAGACACCTACACAAGAGGGACAGAAGCAGACACCTACACAAGAGGGACAGTAGCAGACACTGACACAAGAGGGACAGGAGCAGACACACAAAAGGGACAGGAGCAGACAACTACACAAGAGGGACAGGAGCAGACACCTACACAAGAGGGACAGTAGCAGACACTGACACAAAAGGGACAGGAGCAGACAACTACACAAGAGGGACAGTAGCAGACACCTACACAAGAGGGAGAGGAGCAGACAACTACACAAGAGGGAGAGGAGCAGACAACTACACAAGAGGGACATGAGCAGACACCTACACAAGAGGGACAGGAGCAGACACCTACATAAAAGGGACAGGAGCAGACAACTACACAAGAGGGACAGTAGCAGAAACCTACACAAGAGGGACAGGAGCAGACACCTACACAAGAGGTAAAGGAGCAGATATCTACACAAGAGGGACAGGAGCAGACACCGACACAAGAGGGACAGGAGCAGACAGCTACACAAGAGGGACAGGAGCAGACACCTACACAAGAGGGACAGGAGCAGACATTTACACAAGAGGGATAGGGGCAAACAGGGACCCCAGAGGGAGAGTAGCAGACACGAACACAAGAGGGACAGGAGCAGACACCTACACAAGAGGAACAGGAGCAGACAGGGACCCCAGAGGGACAGGAGCAGACACGAACACAAGAGGGACAGGTGGAGGGGGAAGACATGGAAACCAGATGAACTGGGTCAGACACATTTGCAAGAGGGACAGGGTCAAACACCGACACAAGGGACAGGAGCAAGCACTAACACAAGAGGGACAGGGCAGACACCAAAGCAATAGGGTTGGTGGCAGACTCCAACACAAGAGGGACAGGCAGATACATTAACGAGGAACAGGGTGCTACACCTACAAAAGAGGGACGTCTCTATACACACGCCTTCTGTAACTCCTCATGAATAGATGTGACGATATATGCACATGGGCCCCTGTTACTCTTGGGGATGGATGTGACACTATGTAGCGGTGTGGAGATACAGCATTGAATCTTAATTAACCAGATGACTATTTTTAGCAAACCAAGAACAATAGACTTATCTGTATGCTGACGTTTGAATTTATGTGTTGGTCAAGAAAACAGAAATTTGCTTGTGAAGCCTGCAATATAAACATTTCATATAACATATTGTGCTCTTATCCTTGATGACTAGTGATATTTACTGATATGCTAATTATGCATTGTGTAGGCCACATAATTTGTTGACTTTGAAAACAGAGGAGTAAAAACTATGCAAATAGAACTATGCTACTTGATCTCATGTCCATTCTTAAGGCCCCGTCTCACATAGCGAGATCGCTACAGAGATCGCTGCTAAACAGCGATCTCAGCAGCGATCTCGCTATGTCTGACACGTACCAGTGATCAGGCCCCTGCAGTGAATCGCTGGTCGTGTCAGAAATGCCAGGACTTTTTTTTGATCGCTGGTCTCCCGCTGGCAGGCACGCATCGCTGCGTGTGACAGGCAGGAGACCAGTGATCTCCTGGTAACCAAGGTACACATCGGGTTTCCAGGCCCCGGGCTGTGCCTGGAAACCCGACGTGTACCTTGGATATCAGCGCGCTGTATCAGTGCGCTGGTATCCAACGTACACTGCGGGTAACTAAAAGATGATACCCGCAGTGTCGCTGTCCTGATTGATGCCTGTTTGGCAGCTCAGCAGCGATTATGTAGCGACACACCAGCGATCCTGATAGTTGTCGGGATCGCTGGTGTGTCGCTATGTGAGATGGGGGCCCTTACACTTTATGTAAATACTGAATCAAGGACACTTGTTAAGTATAAAAATAGGCTACATGCCTCTATGCAGAGAGAAAAAGAGAGAGACAGCCAGAGATTCTGCCAAGACATCCAAATATCCAGGGGACCCTACAGGACTGTTGCCAATACATCATGGCTCTCTCACAAGGGACACGGATCTATCATTCTACAGGAAACAACCTAGGATACCTTGGTCCCAGTTGGAAGAATACAGACCTGATCCATTGACCATCGCTGAACCATGGATACATTTGGAGAAAGCCAGGATTGGGACTCGTCAGTCACGTGGCTCCATAGTGATATGCGGAGAAGTCAGGCTGTGACCCTTGGGTCAACTGGCCTTATACCAGAACGGACTGTCATCTTCCTACACTTGTCGTTACCTCCCTCTGTGTGCGTGCCACAGGTGGGGCAGTCGACCCTGGAAATTCTAGCCGCCTTAATCACGGCGAGTCAGTGGAAGGGTGAGACTTTGTAATGTGCACCACCTTGGAGTATTTTGATGGGACTGTTCTATGTATTATCTATGTGTTTTCTGGTTTAATAAAGTATTTCCATACTGTTTTATCCTCACCCTGTCTGAGATGCTCATGTTAAAGGGAGAGCGGGAATTCGGCGGGAAAATCCCTGTTCCATGTAATTTTAGCTAGCGGACTGGGCGCCCGCCGACCCCTCCATATCTCCACATATGGCCCGTGTATCTCCCGTGGATGGATGTGACGTTAAATACACGGCCTACGTAACTCCCGGGGATGGATGTGACACTATATACACACGGCCTCTGTAACTCCCGGGGATGGATGTGACGCTATATACAAATGGCCTCCGTAACTCCCGGGGATGGATGTGACGCTATATACACACGGCCTCTGTAACTCCCGGGGATGGATGTGACGCTATATACAAACGGCCTCCGTAACTCCCGGGGATGGATGTGACGCTATATACACACGGCCTCTGTAACTCCCGGGGATGGATGTGACGCTATATACACATGGCCTCTGTAACTCCCGGGGATGGAAGTGACGCTATATACACACGGCCTCTGTAACTCCCGGGGATGGATGTGACGCTATATACACACGGCCTCTGTAACTCCCGGGGATGGTTGTGACGCTATATACACACGGCCTCTCTAACTCCTGGGGATGGTTGTGACGCTAATACACACGGCCTCTGTAACTCCGGGGATGAATGTGACGCTATATACACACGGCCTCTGTAACTCCCGGGGATGGATGTGACGCTATATACACACGGCCTCTGTAACTCCCGAGGATGGATGTGACGCTATATAAACACGGCCTCTGTAACTCCCAGGATGGATGTGACGCTATATATACACACGGCCTCTGTAACTCCCGGGGATGAATGTGACGCTATATGCACACGGCCTCTGTAACTCCCAGGGATGGATGTGACGCTATATACACACGGCCTCTGTAACTCCCGAGGATGGATGTGACGCTATATAAACACGGCCTCTGTAACTCCCGGGGATGGATGTGACGATATATACACACGGCCTCTGAAACTCCCGGGATGAATGTGACGCTATATGCACACGGCCTCTGTAACTCCCAGGGATGGATGTGACGCTATATACACACGGCCTCTGTAACTCCCGGGATGGATGTGACGCTATATAAACACGGCCTCTGTAACTCCCGGGGATGGATGTGACGATATATACACACGGCCTCTGCAACTCCCGGGGATGGATGCGACGCTATATACACATGCCTCTGTAACTCCCGGGGATGGATGTGACGCTATATACACACGGCCTCTGTAATCCCGGGGATGATGTGACGCTATATACACACGGCCTCTGTAACTCCCGGGGATGGATGTGACGCTATATACACACGGCCTCTGTAACTCCCGGGGATGGATGTGACGCTATATACACACGGCCTCTGTAACTCCCGGGGATGGATGTGACGCTATATACACACGGCCTCTGTAACTCCGGGGATGGATGTGACGCTATATACACACGGCCTCTGTAACTCCCGGGGATGGATGTGACGCTATATACACACGGCCTCTGTAACTCCGGGGATGGATGTGACGCTATATACACACGGCCTCTGTAACTCCCGGGATGGATGTGACGCTATATACACACGGCCTCTGTAACTCCCGGGGATGGATGTGACGCTATATACACACGCTCTGTAACTCCTGGGGATGGATGTGACGCTATATACACACGGCCTCTGTAACTCCCGGGGATGGATGTGACGCTATATACACACGGCCTCTGTAACTCCTGGGGATGGATGTGACGCTATATACACACGGCCTCTGTAACTCCGGGGATGGATGTGACGCTATATACACACGGCCTCTGTAACTCCCGGGATGGATGTGACGCTATATACACACGGCCTCTGTAACTCCGGGATGGTGTGACGCTATATACACACGGCCTCTGTAACTCCCGGGGATGGATGTGACGCTATATACACACGGCTCTGTAACTCCCGGGGATGATGTGACGCTATATACACACGGCCTCTGTAACTCCGGGATGGATGTGACGCTATATAACACGGCCTCTGTAACTCCGGGATGGATTGACGCTATATACACACGGCCTCGTAACTCCCGGGATGGATGTGACGCTATATACACGGCCTCTGTAACTCCGGGATGGATGTGACGTATATACACACGGCCTCTGTAACTCCGGGATGGATGTGACGCTATATAACACACGGCCTCTGTAACTCCCGGGGATGGATGTGACGCTATATACACACGGCCTCTGTAACTCCGGGGATGGATGTGACGCTATATACACACGGCCTCTGTAACTCCGGGGATGGATGTGACGCTATATACACACGGCCTCTGTAACTCCCGGGGAGGTGTGACGCTATATACACACGGCCTCTGAACTCCGGGGATGGATGTGACGCTATATACACACGGCCTCTGTAACT
The DNA here is from genome assembly GCA_033576555.1 of Oophaga sylvatica. Taxonomy (NCBI): domain Eukaryota; kingdom Metazoa; phylum Chordata; class Amphibia; order Anura; family Dendrobatidae; genus Oophaga; species Oophaga sylvatica. Next base: position 1,968 of record JARQOD010010037.1, on the reverse strand, counting down.
CCCGGGATGATGTGACGCTATATACACACGGCCTCTGTAACTCCCGGGGATGGATTATAACAGGCCTCTGTAACTCCCGGGATGGATGTGACGCTATATACACAGCCTCTGTAACTCCGGGATGGTGACGCTAATACACACGGCCCTGTAACTCCGGGATGGTTGTGACGCTATATACACACGGCCTCTGTAACTCCGGGGATGATTACGCTATATCCACGCCTGTAACCCCGGATATTACGCTATTAACAGGCCTTTAACTCCCGATATGGAGTATATAAACACGGCTCTGTAACTCCGGGATGTTGACTATTAACACGGCCTCTGTAACTCCGGGGATGGTGTGACGCTATATACACACGCCTCTGTAACCCCGGGATGTGACGCTATATACACACGGCCTCTGAACTCCCGGGGATGGATGTGACGCTATACACACGCCTCTGTAACTCCGGGGAGTGTACGCTTTACCAGCTCTGTAACTCCCGGTGTATATATTCTAACGCTAACCGGATGTAGCTATTAACCCTATCGGGAACGCTATTAACCCTAACTCCGGATACTACGTACTAATTCTTATAACACCTTATGGTGATGCAACACCGCCTAACCCCGGGGTGACGATAAAGCCGTACTCCGGATGATGTCATATACACCTATCGATTACGCTATACGTGATAGACCTTAACGTACCATACGCACCGCATACGAGTTACCAAACCTAACGATGACCAAACAGCCTTAACCCCGGGGTTGTACCTTATACGTCTCTAACCCTGGGTACATAAGAGACCAACCGATAACGCTAATGGCTGCTTAACCCCCGTATGGGAGTAAATAACACGGCCTGAACCCGGATGGATGTACGCATATACACAGCCTCTGTACTGGGATGTTAACGATCAACGCCTGAAGGAGATTACCTTATAACCGCTCTGACTCCAGGCTGTTAAAAAACTCCCGATCGGAGTACCATATACAACCCTCTGTAACCGGGATGAGCTATATACACGCTCGGGATGAGTACGCTTACCAGCTTTAACTCCGGATGATTCCATAAACCGCCTCTAATCCCGGAGTGTGCCTATATACCCCCTGTATGGCGTAACACGCTTTACCATGAGTGCTTACCCGTCTTACTCCCGGTGTACGGTGCTCGAACATCCTATGGAGACGCTTACCGCTGTACTCCGGATGTTGATATAAACGCCACCCGGATGGAGTACGCTATATACACACGCCTCTGTAACTCCCGGGATGGATGTTAACTATAAACATCCCGTAACCCGGGATGGATGTGACCTAAAACCCTGGTAATCCGGGGAAGTACCTATAAACCCGGCTGTAACTCCCGGTGGATAACCTTATACACACGGCCCGTAACTCCCGGGAGTACGCATATACACACGGCCTCTGTAACCCCGGGGATGGTTAACCGCTTATACACACGGCAGACCCGGGATGGTGACCTATACGACACGTCTGTAACCCCGGGATGGATGTACCTATATACACGAGGCCCTGTAACTCCCGGGATGGATGTACGCTATATCACACGGCCTCTTAACTCCCGGGATGTGTGACGCTATAACACACGCCTCTAAACTCCCGGGTGAGTGGACTGACTTAACCCGGCACTTGTAACTCCCGGGAGATGTGCTATAACACAGCCGAACTCCGGGGATGGATGTGACGCTATATTCACGCCTCTATGATCCTGGGGAGACGGCCTATAACACGGCCTCTGTACTCCGGGGTGCGATACGTTACCGGATGTGCTATAACCACCGGGGATGGATTGACGCTATATAAACACGCCTCTGTAACTCCCGGGATGGAGTGACGCTATATACACACGGCCCTTTAACTCCCGGGGATGGATACGCTATATACACCCCGTAACCCCGGGGATGGATTGCTATATACAACCGGCCTCTTAACTCCCGGGCTGGTAACTACCGGAAACCG
>JARQOD010010036.1:1497-28898 GCA_033576555.1 Oophaga sylvatica | reverse complement strand
AGCAGGACAATGACCCAAAACACACTTCCAAAAGCACTATAAAATGGTTTGAGAGGTAGCACTGGAGACTTTAAGGTGGCCAGCAATGAGTCCAGACCTGATCCCATAGAACACCTGTGGAGAGATCTTAAAATGGCAGTTTGGAGAAGGCACCCTTCAAATATCAGGGACCTGGAGCAGTTTGCCAAAGAAGAATGGTCTACAATTCCAGCAGAGCATTGTAAGAAACTAATTGATGGTTAAGGAAGCGGTTGTTCGCAGTTATTTTGGCTAATGGTTGTGCAACCAAGTATTAGGCTGAGGGTGCCAATACTTTTGTCTGGCCCATTTTTGGAGTTTTGTGTGAAATGATCAAGGATTTGATTTTTGCTTCATTCTCTTTTGTGTTTTTTCCTCGCAAGCAAATTAAATGAAGATAAAAATAGCAAATAATTTGTGATTGCAATCATTTTCAGGAAGACACTGAGTATTATCTGACAGAATTGCAGGGGTGCCAATACTTTTGGCCACCACTGTATACATTGGCTCATACAGTCACAAATTCTCATATGTTTCACTGAGTGTTTGTTTAGAGTAAGTTCATACAGCTGTAACCATGATTATTATTATTCATAGAGGTACTCACATAACAGGTGGAACAGTGCTGCATGTGGAGGACGCTAAGAACGCTGAACTAAGTATAGAAACAACTCAACTGCGCAAGTCTCTTGTGTGTTACCATGGTATCACGGCTTACAGCCAATCAGAATGCTTGTGTGTCATTGCGCTCGCTGCGCATGTGCACTACAGCCATATCCGTTCCGCAGCGCCATCTTGTGTGTGGCAAACTACAGAATCACTGTGATTCTATCAAAAACGCCTTCTAATCCACAAAAGAAGTTCACCTTACAGATCCTTCTTGGGTGTTATTTATAAACCCATTGTACATATATTTCTCTATTATTTAAAAATTAGTTTAAATATATTTCTTATTAAAACACCTGAGCATACAAATAGCACAGGGATATCAATGGTGCAGAGTAATCATCAACAGGGTTCGTATACCACATGAAATATATGCATCTTGCCCACCCCGGTATATGGGACAGTTCCCTTTCATGGGTATCCTCCCACTACCGATGGCATATGAGATGGAGGTATTCCGTACCTAGTGGCACGGGTCCCTCAACCCCAATGTCATAAAGGTGGAGATGCTCGTTCCCAAGTTCTCAAATCCCTTTTATTCAGAAGTAGACGCAAATAGAATACTGATAAACAATCTTCTTCATTGAATCCACACATTTATTCTTATGAGAAAAAATCAATAAGAGACTCAGTGCAGAGAATAAGGAGAAATAAAAAAATAATAAAAAATAAGAAAATCTGTTCTTGAATGCGTCCTCCATTCCACACCAAGTTCCCCCGATACTTGAATCTCCTCATGGTATTCATATCTACAAAAGAGATTAGACAATCAAAATAATATTTCCATATTAATTATTAACCATAGTCAATAACCATATCTGAATAAAACCAAGAAATGATATTCAGAGGTATATTAGGTCACAAAATTAAGCTTAAAATCCACATTGAGACCCATAGGTCTCAGTGTATTAAGTTCATATATCCATCTTAATTCCTTTTTCTTGAGGAGACTGACCCTATCTCCCCCTCTTCTCTGTATTGGGACAGCATCAATTAATCTAAATTTTAATTGTTTTTCTGTATAACTTCAGTAAAGTGTTTAGAAACCGGAAGATCCATTCTTTTCTTTCTAATAGTGTATTTATGGTGACTTATTCGTGTCTTAAAATCACAAGTCGTTTCGCCTACGTACCATAACTTGCAAGGTCATTCAAGTAGATAAACAATATAATCAGAGTCACACGTTAAATAATGGTCTATTGTATATACCTTATTTGTTTTGGTGCATAAACTGTCTCCCTTTAATCATTTGGTTACAGTTAATGCAACTCAAACAGGGGTAACACCCCTTTCTAGTAATACCTGTTAGTGACATCTGAGTGGTCTTTTTTTGGACCAATATCCAATCTGATTAGGTAATCAATAATATTTTTAGCTCTCTTATATGAAAAAAGGGGAGGAAATGTATATGTTTCAATTCCAGGGAGACATTTCGTTAACATTCCCCAGTGTTTCTTAATAATCCTAGAGATTCCACCACTCTCTTCTGTAAATCTGGAGACAAACGGGACCCTCACCAATTCCTTATTAGGACGCCTCTTTCCCAATAAGTCCAATCTATTATCCTGGAGCACACTTTCTATAGTTGATTCCAATAGGTTCCTTGGATATCCCCTGTCTAAAAATTTATTAAATATAGAATCCAAGAACACATCTACGCACTCTGTCTCATGTACTATACGCCTCACCCTTAAAAGTTGACTAAGAGGAATAAAATTAATCATATTTTTTGGATGTTGACTACTATACAATAACAAATTATTTCTATCTGTTTTCTTAACATATAGGGTCGTCACCAACCTCCCATTCTTCTGTTTTACTAATACATCCAAAAATTGAATTTCCTCTCTGGAAAAATTCACAGTAAACTTGATAGTTTCATCTATCCCATTAAGATACATATGGAAGGCTTCCAATTCATGTAGGGTCCCAGTCCAGAGGAGGAAGATGTCATCTATGTATCTCCACAACATCGACACATGTCGAAAGTGGTGGGATACATAGATAAGCTCCTCCTCCAGGACCCCCATTACTAGATTAGCATAAGCAGGGGTCATATTGGCCCCCATCGCAGTTCCCCTGCATTGCAAAAAGTAGATTATAGATAGATAGATAATAGATAGATAGAATGGTATATAAATAGGTAATGACACATACACAAAATCTTCACGCAATAGCATTAATTTAAAAAAAAATGGGAAAAAAATGACATGGGCTCCTGCGCAATTTTCTGTGCCAGAGGGGGAAAGCCAATGGCTCGGGCAAATATTTTTAGACTGGGAAGGGGTTAATACCCATGGAGCTATCCAGGCTATGAATATCAGCCCGCAGCTAGCCTTTACTGGCTATTAAAATAAGGGGACTCCTCAAAAAAATGACGTGGGGTCCCCAATAATTTTTTACCAGAAAGGCTACGCAGACAGCTGCGTGCTAATATTCATAGGCTAGGAAGGGGCCATGGATTTTGGCGCACCCCCCTGGCTAAAAATACCAGCACCCAGCAGCCACAGAATTGGCGCATCTGTACAATGCACCAATTCCGGCACTTCGACCCTCTCTTCCCACTCCCATGTAGCAGTGGAATATGGGGTAATAAGGGGTTAATGTCACCTTGCTATTGTAAGGTGGCATTAAGCCCGGTTAATAATGGAGAGGAGTCAATAAGACTCTTCTCCATTATTAATCTTATATTAATAAAGGGTTAAACAAAAACCCACACACATAAGAATAAAGTATTTTAATTAAATAAAACAACACGGTTTTCATATTTTTATTGCACGCCCAGATCCAAGTGATGCCCACGATCTCCTGTAATAAAAAATAAAAAAATAACCGTTTGCTCCCTGTCCGACGCAGTCCAATTAATAACGTATGTCCCACGATGATCTCCCCAATAGAACAGTGACATCAGGTGATGTCACTGCTCTGTAGGGCCTCCCAGTGATGCACTGACAGGAGACAATGGCTCCTGCAGTACATCACTGAGGTGACCTGAGTTCAGGCTTTCACTTTATGGCAATGCTGCGTGAAAATTTTCTCACCCAGCATTGCCATTGAGAGAATGAACGGAAGTTACCTCATTCTCTCCTGGCGGTGGAGCGATACACACTGCGGAGGATTACCTCCGCTATCAGTGTATCGCGGTGGCGGTGTAGAGCACTGACATCACCCGATGTCAATATTCTACACCGGAGATCGTTGTGGGACACTCGTTAATAACTGGACTACAGCGGAAAGGTAATGTATAGGTTGTTTTGTTATTTTATTTTTATTACATTAGATCAGTGGCTTCGGGGATTAGGTGATTGGTGAGTATGTACTCTATGTTATGTGGTGTTGTATATTAAATGTATGTTCTGTATGTTATATGTAATGTATCGTAGCTTCTGTATGTTATATGTTGTATGTACTGTATGTTATACGTAATGTATTTTTTCTGTTTTTTTTTTACATTCAACACATTAGCCGAATGACGGGACTACTACTGTCCCATCATTGGCTAATGTGTCACTGTCAGTGTAGCAGGCATAGCCGGATCGTCCCATCGGACGATGCCTGCATACACACACACCTGCAGACCCCCAGACAGCCCCGCACATAGACAGATCACGCACACACCGCACAAACACACACAGCCCCGCACATATACACATACAGTAACCGCCCACACACTTCCCTCCTCCCTACCAATGATCGGTGCCGCGTGGAATACAAATCCCCCACCAAGGTGCCGCGCGGCTTTGGCTGGGGATTTGAATCCCTCGGCGTTCATTGGCTGAGCCGCCTGCCGACTCAGCCAATAAGTGTTGGTGCATGGCTTTAGTGGAGGATTGGATTCCCGCGCCGCTCAAAGCCGCGCGGCACCGCTCATTGGCTTGGGATGCGAATCCTGCGTGGCACCGCTCATTGGCTCAGCCGGCTGGGGATTTAAATTCAACATACGGCGGGGGATTTGAATCCCGCGCCGCTCATTGGCTCAGCTGGCGGACTGCTCAGCCAATAAGCGGTGCAGGCACGGCTTTGGTGGGGGAATTGAATCCCACGCCGCTCAAAGCCTCGTGGCACCGCTCATTGGCTGAGCTGTTGCCAGCTGAGCCAACGAGCAGCGCGAAATTCAAATCCCCCGCAAAACCGCATGGCACCGCTCAGCCTTTGTGGAGGATTTGAATTCCGCGTGGCACCGTTCATTGGCTCAGCCGGCGGGGGATTTGAATTTCAAAACCCCCCTCCCCACCGGCTGAACCAATGAACGGTGCCGTGCGGCTTTGGCAGGGGATTTGAATCCCAGGCTGCTCATTGGCTCAGCCGGTGGGTGGCTCATCCAATGAGCGGTGCCATGTGGCTTTGGCAGGGGATTTAACCCCTTTATTCCATCTGACATACTATTCCATCCATGTGCCCTGGGACTTAATTCCCAAGGACGGATTAGTACGTCACATGCGATCAGCCACGATCCCGGCCAGGTGTCAGCTGATTATCACAGCTCACACCCGGCACTATGTGCCAGGAGAGGTCACGGACTGCTCCTGGCACATTAACCCCCGCCACACTGCGATGAAAGATGATCGCAGTGTTCCGGCGGTACAGGGAAGCATCACGCTGGGAGGGGCCCCCCTGGGTGCTTCCCTGAGACCCTCAGAACAGCGCGATGTGTCGTGCTGTTCCGAGGGACCCTCCTCCCTGCAGGACCCCGGATCCAAGATGGCCGCGGGGTCCTTCTGGGTCCTGCAGGGAGGCGGCTTCCTCAGTGCCTGCTGAGAGCAGGGGCTGAGAAAGCCTGCAGCAGTGCCTGTGAGATCGCTGGTGTGACAGAGTGCTGTGCAAACTGTCAGACCAGCGATCCATCTCTATACAGTTAAAAAAATAAAACTAACAAAGTGTAAAAAAAAAAATTCCTAAATAAATAAAAAAAATATTCCCCAATAAATTCATTTCTTAATGTAAATAATAAAAAACAATAAAAGTACACATATTTAGTATCGCCGCGTCATTCACGACCCGCCCTATAAACCTGTCCCACTAGTTAACCCCTTTAGTGAACCCCTTAAAAAAAAAAAACAGGCAAAAAAGCAATGATTTATCATCATACCGCCGAACAAAAAGTGGAATAACACGCGATCAAAAAAACAGATATAAATAAACATGGTACCGCTGAAAACGTCATCTTTTCCCGCAAAAAACGAGCCACAATGCGGCATCATCAGTGAAACAGTAAAAAAGTTATAGCTCACAGAATAAAGCGATGCAAAAATAATCATTTTTTATATATAAACATTTTTATTGTGTAAAAGCGCTAAAACATAAAAAAAATTATATAAATGAGGAATCGCTGTAATCGTACTGACACGACGAATAAAACTGCTTTATCAATTTTACCAAACGCGGAATGGTATAAATGCCCCCACAAAAAAGAAATTCATGAATTGCTGGTTTTTGTTCATTCTGCCTCCCAAAAATCGTAATAAAAAGCAATAAAAAAATGTCATGTGCCCAAAAATGGTACCAATAGAAACATCAACTCGTCCCACAAAAAATAAGACCTCACATGACTCTGTTGGCCAAAATATGTAAAAATTATAGCTCTCAAAATGTGGTGATGCAAAAACAATTTTTTTGTAATAAAAAGTGTCTTTTAGCGTGTGACAGCTGCCAAACATAAAAACCCGCTATAAATAGTAAATCAAACCCCCCTTTATCACCCCCTTAGGGAGAAATAATAAAATTGAAAAAATGTATTTATTTCCATTTTCCCGTTAGGGTTAGGGCTAAAGTTAAGGTTAGAGTTGGGGCTAAAGTTAGGGTTAGGGTTGGGATTAGGGTTAGGGATGTGTTGCGGTTAGGGTTGGAGTTAGAATTGGGGGGTTTAGACTGTTTAGGCACATCAGGTGCTCTGCAAACGTGACATGGCGTCTGATCTCAATTCCAGCCAATTCGGCATTGAAAAAGTCAAATGGTGCTCCTTCCCTTCTGAGCTCTGCCATGCGCCCAAACAGTCGTTTACCCCCACATATGGGGTATCAGCGTACTCAGGAAAAATTGCACAATAACTCTTGGGGTCCAATTTCTTCTGTTACCCTTGGGAAAATAAAAAATTGGGGGCGAAAATATCATTTTTGCGGAAAAAAATATGATTTTTTTATTTTTATGGCTCTACGTTATAAACTTCTGTGAAGCACTTGGGGTTCAAAGTTATCACCACACATCTAGATAAGTTCCTTTGGGGGTCTAGTTTCCAAAATGGAGTCACTTGTGGGGGTTTCAACTGTTTAGGTATATAAGGGGCTCTCCAAACGCGACATGATGCCCGCAGACTATTCCATCAAAGTCTGCAATGCAAAACGTCACTACTTCCCTTCCGAGCCCCAACGTGTGCCCGTACAGTAGTTTTCTCCCACATATAAGGTATCAGCGTACTGAGGACAAATTGATCAACGACTTTTGGGGTACAATTTCTCCTGTTACCCTTGGGAAAATAAAAAACTGGGGACTAAAAGATCATGTTTGTGGAAAAAATATTTTTTTTATTTTCACGCCTGGGTGTTTTAAACTTCTGTGAAGCACACATCTAGATAAGTTCCTTTGGGGGTGTAGGTTCTAAAATAGGGTCAGTTGTGGGGAGTTTCCACTGTTTAGGCACATCAGGGGCTCTCAAAACGTGACATGACACCCGCAGACCATTCCATCAAAGTCTGCATTACTAAACGTCACTACTTCTATTCCGAGCCCCGACGTGTGCCCACACAGTAGTTTTCTCCCACATGTAGGGTATCAGCATACTCAGTACAAATTGGAGAACAACTTTTGGGGCCCAATTCCTCCTGTTACCCTTGTGAAAATAAAAAATTGGTGACTAAAAGATCATTTTTGTGGCAAAAAAATAGGCTTTTTTATTTTCATGCCCGGCATCATAAACTTGTGTGAAGAACTTGGGGTTCAAAGTGCTCACCACAGATATAGATAAGTTCCTCAGGGGGTGTAGTGTCCAAAATGGGGTCACTTGTGGGGGGTTTCCACTGTTTAGGCACATCAGGGGCTCTGCAAATTGAACATGACACCCATCAAAGTCTGCATTCCAAAATGTCATTACTTCCTTTCTGAGCCCTGCTGCGCTCCCAAACAGTATTTTCCCCCCACATATGGGGTATCAGCGTACTCAGGACAAATTGGACAACAACTTTTGGGGTCCAATTTTCTTGGGAAAAATAAAAAAATGGAGACTAAAAAATCATTTTTGTGGAATTTTTTTTTTTCACAGCCAGGCATTATAAACTTTAGTGAAACACTTGGGGGTTGAACGAGCTCACAACAGATCTAGATAAGTTCCTTAGGGGGTTTATTTTCCAAAATGGTGTCACTTGTGGGGGGTTTCCACTGTTTAGGCACATCAGGTGCTCTCCAAACACGACATGGTGTCCAGTCAATTCTGCGTTGAAAAAGTCAAACTGCGCTCCTTCCCTTCGAGCTCTGCCATGCACCCAAAAAGTGGTTTACCCCACATATTGGGTATCAGCATACTCAGAAAAATTGCACAATAACTTTTGAGGTCTTGTTACCCTTGGGAAAATAAAATTGGGGTAAAAAGATAATTTTTGCGGAAAAAATATGATTTTTTAATTTTACAGCTCTACGTTATAAACTTGTGTGAAGCACTTGGGGTTTCAAAGTGCTCACCACAGATTTAGATAAGTTCCTTAGGGGGTCTAGTTTCTGAAATGGTGTCACTTGTGGGGGGTTCCTACTGTTTAGGCACATCAGGGGTATCCATATGGTACATGGCGTCCAATCTCAATTCCAGCCAATTTTGGTTTGAAAAAGTCAAATGGCGCTGCTTCCCTTCCGAGCTCTGCTGTGTGCCCAAACAGTGGTTCCCCCTCACACATGGGGTATCAGCATACTCAGGACAAATTGTACAACAACTTTTATGTTCCAATTTCTCCTGTTACCCATGAGAAAATGAAAACTTGGTGACTAAAAGATCATTTTTGTGTGAAAAAAATAGGATTTTTAATTTTCATGCCTGGGCATTATAAACTTGTGTGAAGCACTTGGGGGTTCAAAGTGCTCATTACAGATCTAGATAAGTGTTATGAATGTGCTAGAGATGGTTTCTGAGCAGAGGCTCCCTCTGGTGGTTACAGACAGTACTGAACCTTGCAGCGAGGAATGGCAATCTGGGATCACGGACTGATCTGATATAAGGGAGGTTCCCTCCCATGATGGTTGCTGGTGATCAATTGTTCTTGTCTCAATTGTGGTTCCTGGTTCATTTGAGTCTTGCCTGCATCTTCTGCTATTAGATAAGATATTTTCTGCTTTTATTTTTGTGCTTGCTTTTTGCATTGTTCCCTGCACTTCTGTGGAGGTCAGTCAGGTCCCCTCCGGGGGCTTGTGCTCCTCTCAGTTTACCTGGAGCCACTGTTGTTTGTTCATTTGCTTTTTCCTGTTTTTTCAGTGACTGCGGCTTAGTTTTGTTACATCAGAGATCTGATTAGGAGGTAGAGATCGTGTGATCTCAGGTGTTTTTGCAATCAGAAGAGTTGGTATTTTGTAGGTTTTTTTTGGATTGCAGTGAGTATCCTTTCCTGTACTTTTCTGTCTAGACAGATTGGGTCCCAGCGTTTGCTCATTCTATTTTCTGTATGTGTCTGTGCTTCTTCTTGTCTAACCGCCATTACATGTTTGGGAGCTTCCTATTTTCTTTGGGGATCTGCTCCTGGGCAGATAACTTTCATCTTTCTGCCTTTAGGTGTAGTTATCTCTCAGGCTGTGACGAGGCGTCTAGGATCAACGTAGGAACCTCCACGGCTACCTCTAGTTGTGTGGTTAGTTCAGGTTACTGCAATTCAATAGGTTCCAGCCTCTCTGGTGTATTGCCATTTTTGCTTATTCTCCTCAGCTACCAAAACATAACAGTATCACCGGCCCAAACTGAAAATTTTATGGTACTCACAGAAGGGAAAAATAGTTGGAAAGAGAAAAAAAAAAGTTGTCAGAGCTGTCAGAGATTTTTTTTTCCCTGTTTGTTGCATTTTTTTCTCTCTTTTTTCTCTGGGTGCTGAGGAGGATTTTTTTTATTCTCTCAATGGAGCTTGCACAGTTGTCTGGCCGTGTGGATCAGCTTGCCATCGATGTTCGAAGTATTGCTACCTATCTTGCTGGGTTGCCGGTTGTGGAACCTAGGATTGCCATGCCAGATTTGTTTTTGGGGATCAGGCTAAATTTCTGAATTTCAAAAATAACTGTAAGTTATTTTTTGCCTTAAAGCCTAAGTCCTCAGGGAACGCAGCACAGCAGGTTCAAATTGTCATCTCTCTCCTGCTCGGCGACCCTCAGGATTGGGCTTTTTCCCTGACACCTGGGGATCCTGTTTTGAATGATGTTGATGTATTTTTTCTGCCTCTGGGGTTATTGTACGATGAATCTAATGTCACTGATCAAGCTGAAAAAACCTTGTTGGCATTAAATCAGGGTCTTGAAGACGCTGAGTTGTACTGTCAGAAATTCCGAAAGTGGGCAGTCCTGACCAAATGGAATTATGATGCTTTGGCAGCCCTTTTTCGGAAGGGGCTGTCAGAGAATGTAAAGAATATTATGGTGGAATTCCCTGCTCCCTCTGGTCTCAATGATTCTATGTCATTGGCTATTCAAATTGACAGACGTTTGCGTGAGCGCAGAGGTATGCGTGAGATAGTGTTGCCTTGTGAGCCAGCTTCTGAGCCCATGCAGTGTGATAGAGTGACTTCTGGGGCACAGCGTCAAGAGTTTCGAAAGCGCAATGGGTTATGTTTCTACTGTGGTGACGCCTCTCATGCTATTTCAGTCTGCCCTAGGCGGGGAAGACGTTTTGCACGCTCAGTTGTCTTGGGTTGTGTTCAGACTAAATTTCTGTTGACTGTTACCCTGATTTGCTCCCTGTCCACATTTTCTGCTCAGGCTTTTGTTGATTCAGGAGCAGCTATTAACCTGATGGATTTTGACTTTGCCAAACGTTGTGGGTTTCCCATGATACCCCTGCGGAAGTCTATTTCCCTACTGGGCATTGATTCTACCCCATTGGCGGAGAATAAACCCCAGTTTTCTACTCAGGTGATAATGAGGGTTGAACCAGATCATCAGGAGAGTTGCAAATTTCTGGTGCTGTATAATCTGCATGACATTATTGTACTAGGTTTCCCTTGGTTACAGTCTCATAATCCTGTTTTGGATTGGAAATCTATGTCTGTGACAAGTTGGGGCTGCCAATGTGTTAAAGCCGACACTCCTGTTTTTTCTGCCTCTCCCCAGGCTCAGGATGTTCCTGACTTTTTGACTGATTTTTCGGATGTATTTAGTGAAAGTAAATCTGCATCCTTGCCCCTCACAGGAGCTATGATTGCGCTATTGAATTAGTGCCTGGTGGTAAATTTCCTAAAGGTCACCTTTTTAACTTGTCTGTACCTGAACACGATGCTATGCGATCTTATATCAAGGAGTCATTGGAGAAGGGTCATATCAGACCATCCTCTTCACCCTTGGGTGCCGGTTTTTTCGTTGTGGCAAAAAGGATGGTTCATTGAGGCCGTGTATTGATTATTGTCTCTTGAATAAGATCACTGTGAAGTATCAATATCCGTTACCCTTGATTTCTGACCTGTTTTCCAGGGTGGAAAGTGCTAGTTTGTTTACCAAGCTTGACCTCAGGGGGGCGTATAACCTTATTCACATTAAGCACGGGGATGAATGGAAGACGGAGTTTAATACCCCAGAGGGGCATTTTGAGTACCTGTGATGCCCTTTGGGATCACTAATGCTCCTTCCGTCTTCCAATCCTTCATGAATGATATTTTCAGGGATTTTGTGGATAAATTTCTGATTGTTTATTTGGATGATATCTTGATTATTTCCAATGACTGGGACTCTCATGTGAAACATGTTCGGACTGTGTTCCAGATTTTGAGAGAGAATGCACTGTATGTGAAGGGATCAAAGTGTCTTTTTGGCGTACAGAAGGTCTCATTTCTGGGATTCATTTTTTCTCCGTCTGTTATTGAAATGGACCCGGTCAAGGTTCAGGCCATCTGTGATTGGGTCCAACCTACTTCATTAAAGGCTCTTCAGAGATTTTTGGGTTTTGCCAATTTTTATCGTAAATTTATTGGTAATTTCTCCGGTATTGTTAAACCATTGACTGATTTCACCAAAAAGGGTTCTGATGTGGTGAATTGGCCTCCTGAGGCAGTCTCTGCGTTTCAGGAACTTAAGCAGAGATTCACTTCTGCTCCTGTTCTACGGAAGCCTGATGTTTCTCTACCGTTTCAGGTGGAGGTTGATGCCTCTGACATTGGGGCAGGTGCCGTTTTGTCCCAAAGAGATCCAGAGACCTCTAAGGCCAGGTGGGCCTTGTTTTTCACACGTTTTAATTTTGTGGTTTATTTTCTTCCTGGCACTAAGAATGTTAAGGCGGATGCCCTCTCGAGGAGTTTCTTTGCGGACTCTCCTGAGTTATCTGATCCTACTGCTATTTTGAAAGAGGGTGTAGTTCTTTCCGCCATCTCGCCCAATTTGAGACTGGCTCTGGAAGGGTGTCAGGAGGATAAACCTGAGCGCTGCCCTATTGGGAAATTGTTTGTCCCAGACCAGTGGAAGAAGAGTGTGATGTCTGAGATTCATTGTTCCGCGTTGGCTAGTCATCCTGGGATTTTTGGTACCAGAGACTTGGTGATTCGGTCCTTTTGGTGGCCTACTTTGTCTCGTGACGTCAAGGAATTTGTGCATTCCTGTGGGACTTGCTCTCGCTCCAAGCCTTGCTCTCGCTCTAGTGGTTTGTTAATGCCATTACCTGTGCCCAAGAGGCCATGGACCCATATCTCTATGGATTTTATTTCCGACCTCCCTGTTTCTCAGAGAATGACCGTTATCTGGGTAATCTGTGATAGGTTTTCCAAGATGATACATCTTGTGCCATTACCTAAGTTGCCTTCCTCCTCCGAATTCAGCACGTGGTTCGGTTATATGGCATTCCGGAGAACATTGTGTCTGACAGAGGAGTCCAGTTTGTTTCCAGATTTTGGAGGACATTTTGTTCTAAACTTGGTGTTCAATTATCTTTCTCCTCTGCTTTTCATCCTCAGACCAATGGACAAACCGAGAGAACAAACCAGACCTTGGAGACTTATTTGAGATGTTTTGTGTCTGCTGATCAAGATGACTGGTTCTCTTTTTTGCCTTTGGCTGAGTTTGCTCAGGGCTTGCTCTGCCACCTTGATGTCTCCATTTTTCTGCAATTTTGGGTTTCACCCTCGATTTTCTTCGGGACAGGCGGAGGCTTCTGTCTGTCCGGGTGTTGACTCTGTTGTGGAGCGTATGCAGCAGATTTGGGACCAGGTAGTGGAGAGGTTGTCTCTCTCTCAGGAGAAGGCCCAACGGTTTGCCAACCGGCATAGGACTGATGGTCCTCGGTTTAAAGTGGGGGACTTGGTTTGGTTGTCCTCAAGAAATATCCCTATGAGTGTTGCATCTCCAAAGTTTAAGCCTAGGTTCATTTTACCTTTTAAGATAATGGAGATTCTTAATCCTGTTTCCTTCTGTTTGCTTCTTCCAGGGACATTTAAGATCCATAACGTGTTCCACAAGTCCTTATTGAAGAGGTTTGTCGAGCCAGTGGTTCCTATGGCTGCGCCTCCTGACCCTGTTTTGGTTGAGGGCAATCTGGAGTTTGTGGTTGAGAAAACTTTGGATTCTCATTTTCTAGACAGAAACTCCAGTATTTGGTTAAGTGGAGAGGTTATGGTCAGGAGGACAAATCTTGGGTGTTTGCTTCGGACATCTATGCTAGGAGACTGATCCATGCCTATCACCGAACTCATCCTGATCGGCCTGGTTGCACAAGTGAGGGTTCGGTGACCCTCCTCAAGGGAGGGTACTGTTATGAATGTGCTAGAGATGGTTTCTGAACAGAGGCTCCCTCTGGTGGTTACAGACAGTACTGAACCTTTCAGCGAGGAATGGCAATCTGGGATCACGGACTGGTCTGTTAGGGTTCGAGTTCCCGCTGCTGCACAAGGGGAGTCTCGAACCAGCCCCGCTGCGGTCTCCCATTCATCTCCGGCCGCAGTGGAGCCTGCTCTGCAGAGACGTCGGTCCAAGCGTCTTGCCCACTCCAGTACTGTGCAGTGACTTGCTGCTGCCTTTCCTGGATCTGCTATTATAGCCAGTGCTGGAGCAGATGTCTTTGGGACAAATTCCTGCGTTTTCCCTTCTGAGCATGCCCAGAGTGAGATCTCTCATTGGAGATCAGGGGTCACATGCTCAGGTGCTGCGTCAGCTCCTATTGGTCCGCCAGGAAGGCCCTGTTACTACTGGTGTTCTGGAGCAAGTTTCATTGGTCCTTGTTTCTGGCAGGTCCTGTAGCTGTTGCTATAAAAGGGTAGCATGGTGGGCCGCCATGCGTAATATCAACCATCGTATGCTATGCGCCAGTGTGGTCATGCGTGTGTGTGGTTAGGGACCCGGCTGAAATAAGCCACTAGAATACCGACTTAATCGATGAGGAGTTTGGTGTGCTAGCTGGTCAGGGTCGGCGTCCTAGATGCCCTGGATTACCGGCATAACCGGTGAGGAGTTTTGATTGCCGTATTCAGGGTCTGGCGTTCAGACGCCATAGATTGCGGGTGACTCCCGCGAGGACATTAGCACATGATCACGCTTTATGTACGCTTAGCACTTAACTGTGTACCTGAGAGCCTGACAGGACACAGCACCTTTCCTTAGCGGCCCTGTGACGTAACAGGGTTCGCTTTCAACGCTAGACAGCGCCCTAGCGTGTTTTCTTTGCGACTCAGTTGTGTTTAGTGAGTTCGCACACATCGCCATATAGCGCTGCGGCTCTCCTTCTAGCGGCTCTGTGGAGTAACAGAGTTCTCACTTATTGCCACAGCGCGTTACGGCGTTTATGTTGGCGACTTGCGGGATAACAGAGTTTGCTTCTTACGCCATTTTTACTAGCAGCAGGCACGCTTGCACGGTGGACCCCGGGCTGCGAACGCACCTCTCTACATCATATATTTGGTGCGTTCCACAGACCCTTAACATAATATTAGCGCCAGGGTCTGGCTAGTAAAATGGCGGATGACCAGCGTCTAAGGCAGTACATCCAGCAGCTGGAGGGTAGGTTGGCGGCTCTTGAGCGCACAACCTCAGCTGTGGATGTTACCGCAGTCGCTGTTCAGGCTGCTAGCGTGGCTGCAGCCAGTTTGTCCTCTGCCACCTCTGCCCCTACGTTATCCCACCTCCCGCTTCCTGACAAGTTTGCCGGTGACAGCAAGCAATGTCGGGGATTCGTGAGTCAGTGCTCAATACAGCTCGAGCTTCGGGCTGCACGTTTCCCCACGGATCGGGCAAAAGTGGGTTTTGTATTATCTCTATTCTCGGGCAGAGCATTGGAATGGGCAACGCCGCTGTGGGAGCGAGACGATCGTGTGGTGCGGAGTGCTTCTCGGTTTTTAGAGGCTCTGAAAAAGGTCTTTTTAGGACCTCAGGTCACGCACGATACTGCGCTCCAACTGCTGGCAATGTCACAGGGCTTGTCCATGGTCAGCCAGTTCTCAGTCCAATTTCGGACTTTGGCCTCTGAATTAGAGTGGCCAGATAAAGTTCTTATTCCAGTGTTCTGGAGAGGACAGGCAGATCATGTAAAGGACGCTTTGGCTACCAGGGAGATTCCTGCCACACTGGAGAAACTCATTTCTATATCTACCCGCATCGACCTCCGTTTTCACGAGCTGAGGTTAGAGCGGACCCAGTGTAGGCAGAGGTTTCGGCTGGCACCCACCTTTCAAACATCTTGAATTTCCCGTTCGGGCGTCCGACTCCCCAGAGACCGTGGAGACTTCTCGAGTGGAATCTAAATCTCGGACCACTCGAGTATCGTGGTCTGTAGAGTGTGCCAGCAGCCAGGACATTATGCCAATAGATGTCCCCAGCGATCACGTACACGTTCGCGTCTAGTGACCATGGGAGGAGGTTCACTAGAGTCAACAGCATTCGCCTCCAAGCTGTCCTTTAAAGGGACAATCTCTTTTGGTCAATCCACTCTAACAGTTGAGCTTTGTGTGGATTCTGGAGCAGAGGGGAACTTTATGTCCCCTGCTTTTGCTCTCCGTCACACAATACCTCAGGTGATGCTCACCAAACCGGTGACTGTTCGAGTGGTGAATGGCTCCATACTGCCCTCACAGATCACACATCAGACAATCCCTCTCACATTAGCTATGTCTCCTTCCCATCAGGAGATTATTTCTTTCCTTGTCCTTCCTGAGGGTATAGATGAGGCTCTGCTGGGAGTACCGTGGCTTCGTCTTCACTCCCCACATATTGAGTGGTCCTCTGGGAAGATACGGGGTTGGAGTGAGTCTTGTAGAGGTAAATGTGTGAGGGAGTGTGTTCAGGTTGCTACTACAGGGATACCCGCAGATCTCACTTCCCTGCCCAAGTGCTATTGGTCCTATGTAGACATGTTCTCCAAAAAGGCTGCGGAGACTCTTCCGCCTCACCGCCCCTATGACTGTCCTATTGACCTCTTGCCTGGAGCAGAACCTCCCCGGGGAAGGGTCTATCCTCTCTCTCTCCCGGAGACGGAGGCTATGTCCCAATACATTCAGGAAAATCTGGCAAGAGGGTTCATCAGGAAGTCAGTTTCACCTGCTGGGGCAGGGTTCTTCTTTGTGCAAAAGAAGAACGGAGAATTACGTCCCTGCATAGATTACAGGGGTCTTAACGCCATTACCGTTAAGAATAAATACCCGCTGCCTTTAATTTCTGAGCTCTTTGATAGGCTTCGGGGAGCAAGGGTATATACCAAATTAGACCTGCGGGGTGCTTACAACCTGATTCGCATCCGCGAGGGGGACGAGTGGAAGACGGCTTTTAATACCAGGGATGGGCACTATGAGTATCTGGTGATGCCCTTTGGGCTCTGTAACGCCCCAGCCGTTTTCCAAGACTTTGTTAATGACATCTTCCGGGATATGCTTTCCACCTCTGTCGTGGTCTATCTGGATGATATTCTCATCTTCTCTCCAGATATTGACTCCCACCGGAAAGATGTCTGCAGGGTCTTCGACCTCTTGCGGGCAAATTCCCTTTATGCAAAGTTGGAGAAATGCGTGTTTGAGCAGGAGTCTTTACCATTCTTGGGCTATATCATCTCCGCCCAGGGATTGGCTATGGATCCTGCCAAATTACAAGCTGTGATGGACTGGCAAGAACCTCATTCCCTTAAAGCGGTGCAGCGCTTTATGGGGTTCATTAATTATTATCGCCAGTTCATTCCCCATTTCTCAACTTTGGTAGCTCCCTTGGTAGCCCTCACCAAGAAGGAAGCAAATCCCAAATTGTGGTCTGAGGAAGTCTCCAAGGCTTTCATCTCAATTAAGTCTCAGTTTGCTAGCGCTCCCATTCTACGCCGCCCTGATGTTGATGAAGCCATTCATATTGGAGGTGGATGCCTCATCCGTTGGTGCTGGAGCAGTCCTCTTTCAAAAGGATGCTCAAGGTCGAAAGCATCCTTGCTTCTTCTTCTCCAAGACCTTCACACCAGCGGAGAAGAATTATTCCATTGGGGACAGGGAGTTGTTAGCAATGAAATTGGCTTTCTCTGAGTGGAGACATCTGTTGGAGGGGGCTCGCTTTCCCTTCCAAGTCTTCACTGACCACAAAAATTTGGTATATCTTCAGACAGCCCAGCGGCTAAATTCTCGCCAGGCCAGATGGTCCTTGTTCTTCTCCCGGTTTCATTTCACACTGCCTTTCCTCTCGGGAGAGAAGAATATTCGTGCCGACGCTCTCTCTCGCTCTGTGGTGTCCTCTGAGGAGGAGGTGGAGGAGCCTCGCTTATTGTCCCCACAGAGAGCCTGAGAACAGTGGCCCCAGTTTTGCTAGAGTCTGTGCCCCCGGGCAAGACTTTTGTACCTACCAACTTGCGACCGGAGGTACTCTCTTGGGCACATTCGTCCAGGGTGGGTGGACACTTTGGGGCAAAGAGGGCATCTGAATTGCTGGCGAGGACATACTGGTGGCCGCATATGGTCCGTGACATTGGGGACTATGTTCGGGCGTGTGTCTCCTGCGCCAATAATAAGTCTCCACGACAACGGCCAGCTGGGTTACTTTACCCTTTGCCGGTGGCAGACAGGCCCTGGGAGATGGTTGGAATGGACTTTGTGGTGCGCTTGCCCAAGTCTCGGGGTTGCACCATCATTTGGGTAATCACCGACCATTTTTCCAAAATGGTGCATTTGGTGCCGCTACCACGGTTACCTTCTGCACGGGCTCTGGCAGCGTTGTTCGTTAGGCACATCTTCCGTCTACACGGCATGCCGGACAAAATTGCCAGTGACCGAGGTCCCCAGTTTGCGTCTCGGTTCTGGAGAGAGCTTTGTCGTCTACTCAGTATTGAGTTAAATCTCTCTTCAGCGTACCATCTAGAGACGAATGGGTTGGTAGAGAGGCCAACCAGACCTTGGTCACCTATCTACGACATTTTGTCTCGGCCAGGCAGGATGACTGGGCATCCTTGCTACCATGGGCTGAGTTTGCACTAAACAATGCTGTGGCTGATTCCACCGGACAGACTCCATTCCTCCTAAACTACGGTCAGCATCCGCGGGTTCCGGTGCCCATGCCTGTGTCTTCCGCCGACTCCAGGGTGGCAGACTGGGCTGTGGAGGCACGGGACATTTGGGACCGTACCCAGGATGCCATTCAGGAGAGGATGAGGTCCTCCGCCGACGCACATCGGCGCCCCGCTCCAACATTTGCTCCTGGGGACATGGTGTGGCTCTCCGCCCGTAACATCAGGCTGCGAGTTGAGTTCACTAAGTTGGCACCCCGCTACCTGGGTCCTTTCAAGGTCCTCGAGCAGGTTAACCCTGTGGTATACCGTTTGGCTCTTCCACCACGCCTGGGTATCTCCGACACCTTTCACGTATCTCTCCTGAAACCCGTGCTCATGTCCCGGTTTTCTGAGTCATCTGCCGGGACATCGGGTTCATCTACGGATGACCATGAGGTGAACGCCATCGTAGGGTGTAAGGTGGTACGGGCAAAAAGTTTTATTTGGTGGACTGGAGGGGCTATGGGCCTGAGGATAGGTCTTGGGAGCCTGCCGAGCATGTTCACACTCCGCAGCTCATCGCTGCCTTTGAACGCAGCGAGGCCCAGAGAAGGGGGGGTAATGTTAAGGTTCGAGTTCCCGCTGCTGCACAAGGGGAGTCTCGAACCGGCCCCGCTGCGGTCTCCCATTCATCTCCGGCCGCAGTGGAGCCTGCTCTGCAGAGACGTCGGTCCAAGCGTTTGCCCACTCCAGTACTGTGCAGTGACTTGCTGCTGCCTTTCCTGGATCTGCTATTATAGCCAGTGCTGGAGCAGACGTCTTTGGGACAAAGTCCTGCGTTTTTCCTTCTGAGAATGCCCAGAGTGAGATCTCTCATTGGAGATCAGGGGTCACATGCTCAGGTGCTGCGGCAGCTCCTATTGGTCCGCCAGGAAGGCCCTGTTACTACTGGTGTTCTGGAGCAAGTTTCATTGGTCCTTGTTTCTGGCAGGTCCTGTAGCTGTTGCTATAAAAGGGTAGCATGGCTGGGCCGCCATGTGCTAATATCAACCATTGTATGCTATGCGCCAGTGTGGTCATGCGTGTGTGTGGTTAGGGACCCGGCTGAAATAAGCCACTAGAATACCGACTTAATCGGTGAGGAGTTTGGTGTGCTAGCTGGTCAGGGTCGGCGTCCTAGATGCCCTAGATTACCGGCATAACCGGTGAGGAGTTTTGATTGCCGTATTCAGGGTCTGGCGTTCAGACGCCATAGATTGCGGGTGACTCCCGCGAGGACATTAGCACATGATTACGCTTTATGTACGCTTAGCACTTAACTGTGTACCTGAGAGCCTGACAGGACACAGCACCTTTCCTTAGCGGCCCTGTGACGTAACAGGGTTCGCTTTCAACGCCCTAGCGTGTTTTCTTTGCGACTCAGTTGTGTTTAGTGAGTTCGCACACATCCCCATATAGCGCTGCGGCTCTCCTTCTAGCGGCTCTGTGGAGTAACAGAGTTGCACTTATTGCCACAGCACGTTACGGCGTTTATGTTGGCGACTCTGCGGGATAACAGAGTTTGCTTCTTACGCCATTTTTACTAGCAGCAGGCACCGCTTGCACGGTGGACCCTGGGCTGCGAACGCACCTCTCTACATCATATATTTGGTGCGTTCCGCAGACCCTTAACATGGTCTGATATAAGGGAGGTCCCCTCCCATGATGGTTGCCGGTGATCAATTGTTCTTGTCTCAATTGTGGTTCCTGGATCATTTGGAAGTTTGCTAAGTCTTGCCTGCATCTTCTGGTATCAGATAAGATATTTTCTGCTTTTATTTTTGTGCTTGCTTTTTAATTGTTCCCTGCACTTCTGTGGAGGTCAGCCAGGTCCCCTCAGGGGCTTGTGCTCCTCTCAGTTTATCTGGAGCCACTGTTGTTTGTTCATTTGCTTTTTCCTGTTTTTTCAGTGACTGCGGCTTAGTTTTGTTACACCAGAGATCTGATTAGGTGGTAGAGATCATGTGATCTCGGGTGTTTTTGCAATCAGAAGAGTTGGTATTTTTTAGGGGTTTTTTTTGGATTGCAGTGAGTATCCTTTCCTGTACTTTTCTGTCTATACAGATTGGGCCCCAGCGTTTGCTCATTCTATTTTCTGTCTGTGTCCATGCTTCTTCTTGTCTAACCGCCATTACATGTTTGGGGGCTTCCTATTTTCTTTGGCGATCTGTTCCGGGCAGATAGCTTTCATCTTTCTGCCTTTAGGTGTAGTTATCTCTCAGGCTGTGACGAGGCGTCTAGGATCAACGTAGGAACGCTCCACGGCTACCTCTAGTTGTGTGTTAGTTCAGGTTACTGCAATCCAATAGGTTCCAGCCTCTCTGGTGTATTGCCATTTTTGCTTATTCCCCTCAGCTACCAAAACATAACAGATAAGTTCCTTAGGGGGTCTAGTTTCCAAAATTGGTTCACTTGTGGGGGGTTTCCACTGTTTAGGCACATTAGGGACTCTGTAAACTGAACATGACACCCATCAAAGTCTGTATTCCAAACTGTCATTATTTCCTTTCCGAGCTCTGCCATGTGCCCAAACAGTATTCTCCCCCCACATATGGGGTATCAGCGTACTCAGTACAAATTGGAAAACAACTTTTGGGATCCAATTTCCTTGGGAAAAATCAAAAATTGGGGACTAAAAAATCATTTTTGTGGGATTTTTTTTCACCCAGGCATTATAAACTTTAATGAAACACTTGGGGGCTCAACATGCTCACCACAGATCTAGATAAGTTCCTTAGGGGTCTAGTTTCCAAAATGGTGTAACTCGTGGGGGGTTTCCACTGTTTAGGCACATCAGGGCTCTCCAAACGCGACAAGACGTCCAATCTCAATTCCAGCCAATTTTGGTTTGAAAAAGTCAAACGGCACTCCTTTCCTTCCAAGCCCTGACATGCGCCCAGACAGAGGTTTTCCCCCACATATGGGGTATCAGCTTACTCAAGAGAAATTGCACAACAACTTTTTCTGTTCATTTTCTCCTTTTACCCTTGTTAAAATAAAAAAATTGTTTGTAAAAGATCATTTTTGTGACTAAAAAGTTAAATGTTCATTTTTTCCTTCCAAGTTGCTTCAGCTCCTGTGAAGCACATAAAGGGTTAATATTTTTCATAAATAACCACAAGTTATATCAAGAAATTTTACCACTATCATGAAGTTCAATATGTCACGAGAAAACTGTCTCAGAATCACGAATATCCGTTGAAGCTTTCCAGAGTTATAGCCTCATAAAGAGACAGTGGTCAGAATTGTAAAAATTGTCCGGGTCATTAACGTGCAAACCACCCTTGGGGGTTTAAGGGTTAAATTTGGCACCGCTCATTGGCTGAGCTGCCGTAGGCTGAGCCAATGAGCGGCGCGGGATTAAAATCCCCCACCAAAGCCACGCGGCACCGCTTAGCCAATAAGAGGTCCCGCGTGCCTTGGCGAGGGGATTTTAATCCCACGTGGCAATGCTCATTGGCTCAGCCGGCGGGGATTTGAAATTCAACATACGGCGGGGGTTTTTTGAATCCTGCGCCACTCATTGGCTCAGCCGGCGTGCGGCTCAGCCAATGAGCGGTGCAGGCGAGGCTTTGGTGGGGGATTTGAAACCCGCTTCCCCTCAAAGCCCGCGCAGCACCGCTCATTGGCTGAGCTGCTGCTGGCTGAGCCAATGAGCGTCGCGGGATTCAAATCCCTGCCAAAGCCGCTTGGTACTGCTCACCAATAAGTGGTGCAGCGTGCCTTGGTGGGGGATTTGAATGCCGCATGGCACCGCTCATTGACTGAGCTGCCGCTGGCCAGCCAATGAGCGGCGCGGGATTCAAATCCCCCGCCAAAGCCGCGGGGCACCACTCAGCCAATAAGCAGTGCCGAGCGTCTTGGTGGTTTGAATCCCCATGGCACCGCTCATTCGCTCTGCCAGCGGGGGATTTGTATCCTGTGCCGCCATTGGCTCAACTGGCTGGCGGCTTAACTAATGAGCGGTGCAGGCGCGGCTTTGGCGGGGATTTGAATTCCATGCCGCCAAAGCTGCCGGCACCGCTCTTTGGCTGAGCTGCCGCCGGCTCATCCAATGAGTGGTGCGGGATTCAAATCCCCCGACAAAGCCGCGCAGCATGCTCAGCCAATAAGCAGTGCCGTGCGTCTTGGCGGGGGATTTAAAATTTTCCCCACATGGCGCCGCTCATTCGCTCAGCCAGGGGTGGATTTGAAATTCAACATACGGCGGAGGATTTGTATCCTGCGCCGCTCATTGGCTCAGCCGGCGGGCGGCTTAGCTAATGAGCAGTGCAGGCGCGGCTTTGGCGGGGGTTTGAAATCCGCGCCACTCAAAGCCGCTTGCCACCGCTCATTGGCTGAGCTGCCGCCGGCTAAGCCAATGAGCGGCGCAGGATTCAAATCCCCCGCCAAAGCCACACGGCACGGCTCAGCCAATGAGCGGCGCCGCGCACCTTGACGGGGGATTTGAATCCCACGCGGCACCGCTTATTGGCTCAGTCGGTGGGGGATTTGAAATTCAACATACGGGGGGGATTTGAATCCCGTGCGGCTCATTGGCTCAGCCGGCAGGCGGCTCAGCCAATGAGCGGTACAGGCGCGGCTTTGGCGGGGGATTTGATTCCCACGCAGCACCGCTCATCGGCTCAGTGGGCCGGCGGCTCAGCCAATGAGTGGTGCAGGTGCGACTTTGGCGGTGGATTTGAATCCCGTGCGGCACTGCCTCACCGGCTCACCCGGCGCGGGATTTGAAATTCAACATACGTGGGGGATTTGAATCCCATGCGGCTCATTGGCTCAGCCGGCGGGCGGCTCAGCCAATGAGCGGTGCGGGTGCGACTTTGGTGGTGGATTTGAATCCCGTGCCGCACCGCTCATCGGCTCAGCCGGCGGGCGGCTCAGCCAATTAGCGGTGCACGTGCGACTCTGGCGGGGACATGAATCCCGGCCGCCATATCGGTACCCATAATTGGGTGTTCCAATATGGTAGTCGGTGTACTTTGGGCCCGGGTGGTGCATTGTGGAAGCGACACAGCGCTGGAGTTGTGACAGAGTTTATTGGTAATTATATTTAGATACTTTAATAGACCATATGCAAAATATATATTTAATTGAAATGGTTAAAAATTGCCAAAAATGTGTTTAATGTTAAAACCTTATTTAAACAATGTCATTTTCTGATGACACATTCCCTTTGAATAATCATATGACAAGTACATTAGACCATGTAATGATAAGTTAACACAAGAAGAATCTTGAAAACCATTAAGAAATTTATACTGAAAGTATGATATATTGCAAGTTGTGTAACTTTTTATTGCACATTGCAAACCTTGATATGTTATTCTGAATAGCTCTGAGTACTAAAACATATACGTAATGCTCCCTGTAAACTACACTAGTACACAGTTCTGTTTTACTTAATTCATTTTTTTATAATAATTGCAGAAAATAAATTTGTAAAAATAACTAATATGTGCCTTCGAAAGTATTCGGCCCCCTGGAACTTTCAGCTTTTCCCATATCATGCTTCAAACATAAAGATACAAATATAAATTTTTGGTGAAGAATCAACAAGTGGGACACATTGGGAAGTTGAACGAAATTTATTGGTTATTTTAAATTTTGTGAAATACAAAAACTGAAAATGTGGCCAAAAACCCCCCATACGTTTTCCCCCCTTTTTCCCCTTCCCCGGCCAAAATTTGGGGATGTCATTTTTGCCCCCGGGGAAACTTTCCCCCTTTCCTTTTAAAAGCCGGTTTTTAATTGGAAGGGCTTTGTAAAACCTTTTAACTTTTCCCCCGAAAAATTGGGAAAGGGCTTGATTATTTAACCCTATTTTTTATTTTAACCTTCCCCTTTAAATTTTTTAAAATTTGGGGTTTTTGGAAACAAATTTTCCGCTTTTTTCCTCCCCAAAAGGGTTTTTAAAAATTTTTTTTAGTTTTCCCCCAAAACTTCCCATAAAAATTTTAACCACCCCTTTACTGCCCTGCTAAGAAAAGCGGGGCCCCAAAACCCTGATGCTGCCCCCCCCCATGTTTGACAGGGGGAAAGGTTGGGTTCAGGGTGATGCTTTTTTTTTTACTCCAAACATATTTTTGGAATTGTTCCAAAAAAATTTGATTTTGGTTTCTCTGAACAGGCCCTTTTCCACATTTTTTGGTTTTGTCCCCGGGGGGCTTGTTAAAATTTTAAAAACACTTTTTATGGTATTTTTTGGAAAAATTTTTTTTTTGCCCCCTTTCCCTAAAAAGGCCAATTTTTTGGGAGTGACGATGATTGGGCCTTGGGGCAGCTGCCCCCCCCTCAGCTGTAGTCTCTGAAAATTCATCCAGGTGATCAGGGGGCCCCTTTACTGACCCCTTTACCCCAAACTTCTCCTTGTTTGAGATGAAAATTTTGGGGGACGCCGGGTTTTTGGGAGATTTTCAGTGGAAAAAAAACTCCTTCTTTAATATATTTTTTCACAGGGGGGGTTTGGGGGGTTTAAAGTTTTGGAAACATTTGTACCCAAAACCCGTTTTTAAAAATTTTCCCCAACGGGCACGCCCCCCTGTTGTTTCCTTGGTTTCATGATGCCTCTGGTTTAAACAAACCCTGAGACTATCACAGAGCAGGTGTTTTTAAATACGGGGATTTTTTCCAAGGGTGGTTTTATTTAATATTTTTTTAAGGACAACATGGATCTTAGAGATCCACAATGAATTTTGGGTGAT
Organism: Oophaga sylvatica; assembly: GCA_033576555.1. Classification (NCBI taxonomy): domain Eukaryota; kingdom Metazoa; phylum Chordata; class Amphibia; order Anura; family Dendrobatidae; genus Oophaga; species Oophaga sylvatica. Next base: position 3,884 of record JARQOD010010036.1, on the reverse strand, counting down.
TTGCTCCAAAAAAAGTAAAGGGGCCAAAAATTTTTGCACCCCCCACTTTTCTTTTTTTTGTTTTTCCCCCAAAAATTTAAAAAAACCCAAATTTTTTTTTCGTTAAAATTAAAAATTGTTCCACTTGTTGATTCTAAACCAAAAATTTATTTTTGGGTATCTTTGGTTTGAAGCATGATATGGGGAAAAAGGTTTAAAAGGGGTTCCAGGGGGCCAAATCTTTCAAAAAGGCATGAAAAATTAAAAGGAAAAACTAATATTGCAAAGCAAAGAAATATTTTTTTAAAAACTTTTTTTTTGGCCCCTTACATCTCAGTTTTAAAAAATTCAAAAATTTTTTTGACTTTCTTTTTCAAATTCCATCATTTTGGCTGGGAATATTTGGGGAGAATAGCTTTTTTTTCCCCTTTGGAAAATTTGATGACAGCCCTGATTTTTCCCAAATTCAGTCAGGGGTCCATCAGAACTGTTGATGTCTGATGAAAACAGATCGGTATATTTATGTTAAGGGAAGGGGGGAAAATAAGTTTGTTAAAAGCTTTCCAAAGGGGTTCATTATAGCAGGGCATATCTGGGAATGGGGGGGGGAACGCCTTAAGTGCAGGACAGGGTGGGCCGGGGGGCCGCCTAATGCGGGGTTTTTGAAGTTTCCCCGGTGGTTTTGCATTTTGCCGCCGCCCAGCCCAAAATTCAGCTGTTTCTGGCCACTTCAATGCAGTGTCTCACAAAGGTGCAGCGCCCGCCCCTTTGAACAATTGACTCATGCCTTTCAGATGCATAAAATTAAATTTTACCACCGGGGCAAGCGACGTCACAGTGTGCAGTATTTTATCACGCTGTGACATCACTCCCGGGGCCTTTTTAGCGTTTTAATTGGTGTAAGTCTTCAAGGGAAAAAACATGTAGCTGGGATTTTTTTTGTGTGGGGGGAATTTAGGGTGGGGGAAAGATTTTGTGTGTGTTTCTAATTTGTGTGGGGGAGTGGTGTGGGGAAATTTTTGTAAGGGGGGGGAAAAAATTTTAAGGTACAGTTTGAGGAGCAAGAAAAGGGGAGGGGCCGAACAATAAGGGGGGAAAGGGGAAATTTTTAAAATCGAAGAGGGCAAGGAAGGGGGGCATTTGGGGAAAATAGGATGCAATGTTGCAGCGGGGGGTGGGGGGGAGGGGTCAGACACTTTTTGGGGGGGTGGAGATGTGTGGAAAAAGTATGGGGGGGTGAGGGTGATGGGTGGGCAGAACCCCTTTTGGGGGGCGGGGGTTTGGGATTGGCAAAAAGAGTATAGTGGTAAAAAAGATAGGTAAAAACAGACACATAAAAAAAGGGGAGGTGATGGGGGGTGTGTGGACACATGAGGTTTCCGGGGGGATGTGTGAGGGGGCAGTCGGGATTGGGGGTGAGTGGGAACAGTAAGAGGGCAAGAGGTATTGTAAAAAGGGGAAGGGGGAAAAAACAGTATGGTTAGGGGGGGTTTCTGCAGACCAAATGAGAAAGGGTGGTGTGAACAGTGTGGGTGCGAAGGGGGAAAGTATGTGGAACAAAAATGGGGAGATGTGGAATGTGGCAGACACAGTATGGTGAAAGGGGGATAGGGGGTACAGTAGAAAAAGGAGAAAAATGTAGCGCCAATTGGGGTGAGTGGATGGTATGTGTGCAGGTTGGTAGGGAAACGATAGGGAAGGTGTAGTGGACCGTAAGAAAAAAGGGGTTTTTGGGGAAAGGTTGACACATAAAAAGGGCCAGATTAAGCAAAAAAAATTGTTTCAGGGATCAGAAAGAAAATTAGACAAACATGTTAAACAAAAAGTTTAAGGCCCCTCCCAACAGCTTTTTTGTTCCTGTGATACATATTTTCCAATTACAGAAAATTTAAAATCCATGGGACTGTAAAAAACCCCCCTGGGGGGGCCGCAGGAAGGGGAAAAGATGAAAAACAAAAACGGATAAAAAAAAAGTAACAAAAGACCCGAAAAACAAAAACAGATTAAAGGTGGACTTCAAGCTAAAGAAATCAGTTCAGTCGCCCATCCTTTTTGTAGAGCCAATGGTTTGGAGGGGGACCAAGGGGACACCACTGTTTTTAAAAAAAAATAAAAAAGCCGATTGTAATTTGCCAAACACATGGATAAACCCCCAAAACAGATCCAAGATGGCCCCTACAGAAGGGGCGTCTATAGGGGGCTCCAGCATGTCCCCCAACTTGCGGTACCAGGGGCCGGGGCCCTAAAGAAAAAAAAGTGCGAATTTCTTCCCGTAGCCCAGGCCTTCGGGCCTAAGCGCAGCAACCCCCCCCAAATACCAACACCAAGGTCCGCCCACCCTTGCCCCCCGTCCTCCAGGCCGGACTTTTTGAGCTGTGCCAAATTCTGCACCCCCTTGGCCTCCCGCT
>JARQOD010010035.1:0-28900 GCA_033576555.1 Oophaga sylvatica | reverse complement strand
GCTTTATATATGTTTGCTGTGGGCTGGGCTAAAAATTAAAAAAACGCATTCCGGCGCTCATTGAGTTTCATTGTAGCCGGAAGCGCCGGATTCGGTGCTTCCGGCTTTTTGCCGGATACAAAAAACGTTATAGTTGCCATTTTTTTCCAGACGCCAGAATGAGACCAGACACCGGATCTGGCAAAAACCGGACGCGCCGCAAGGCCATGCGGGGCGATCTGGCGCTAATGTTAGTCAATGGGAAAAAAACGGATCCGGCATTACATTTCGCCGGATCCTGTTTTATAAAAAAAAGGCCGGATCGCGCCGTCAGGCGCAAAACGGATGTGTGAAAGAGGCCTAAGTCACCGTCATACTCTCTTTTGCTCATATCAGTGGAAAGGGAAAAACAGACATTTATTTCCCCTATATTTTTTATGACCACCCAGTAGGACTAAAATTTATTTCAAATGTGTTTCCCATTTTGTAACAAATATTTTGGATCTTTTTTTCTTTTAGAGGAGCAGGGCTAGTAATCATTTTGGATTGACCATAGCATTTTTATTTTTTGCCTGTTATTTTTAATTTACACTATGTTCCAAATTATTATGCAAATGATATTTTTCTCTGATTTTCCTAAGTGGTCGGTGCAAATGACAGTCAGTCTAATAAAAGTCATCACCCGTTAGAGTATACATCAAATTTATTGAAGAAACCTCCCAATGATAACAGTATAATCTCCAAAATGGAAAAAAACTCAAAATGCACTGTTCCAAATTATTAGGCACAGTAGAATTTCTGAACATTTGATCTGTTTTAAAGAACTGAAAATGCTCATTTGTGGAATTTGCAGCATTAGGAGATCACATTCACTGAACAAAAAAGCTACTTAACTCCAAAACATCCTAACAGGCCAAGTTACATGTTAACATAGGAACCCTTCTTTGATATCACCTTCACAATTCTTTCATCCATTGAACTTGTGAGTTTTTGGAGAGTTTCTGCTTGTATTTCTTTGCATGAAGTCAGAATAACCTCCCAGAGCTGCGGTTTTGATGTGAACTGCCTCCCACCCTCATAGATCTTTTGCTTGATGATACTCCAAAGGTTCTCTATAGGGTTGAGGTCAGGGGAGTTTATCTCCTTCTATGCCCATAGCAGCCAATGACTCCAAGGTATTCTTTGCAGCATGAGATGGTGCATTGTCATGAATGAAGATGATTTTGCTCCTGAAGGCACGTTTCTGCTTTTTATACCATGGAAGAAAGTTGTCAGTCAGAAACTCTATATACTTTGCAGAGGTCATTTTCACACCTTCAGGAACCTTAAAGGGCCCTTCCAGCTGTTTCCCCATGATACCTGCCCAAATCGTGACTCCTCCACCTCCTTGCTAACGTAGCAGCCTTGTTGGGACATGGTGGCCATCCACCAACCATCCACTACTCCATCCATCTGGACCATCCATTGTTGCTCAACACTCATCAGTAAACAAGACTGTTTGAAAATTAGTCTTCATGTATGTCTGGGCCCACTGCAACCATTTCTGCTTGTGACCACTGTTTAGGTGTGGCCGAATAGTAGATTTATGCACCACAGCAAGCCTTAGAAGGATCCTACACCTTGAGGTTCGAGGGACTCCAGAAGCACCAGCAGCTTCAAATATCTGTTTGCTGGTTTGTAATGGCTTTGTAGCAGCTGCTCTCTTAATCCGATGAACTTGCCTGGCAGAAACCTTCCTCATTCTGTCTTTATCAGCACAAACACGTCTGTGCTCAGAATCAGCCACAAATCTCTTAACAGTACGATGATCAAGCTTAAGTTTTCGGGAAATATCTAAAGGGTATGCCACACTAAGCGATCACACTAGCGATCACGACAACGACGCAAGCTAACGAGATCGTTGGTGTGATCGCTTTAAGGTCGCTAGTAGCTTCCAAACAGGAGATCTCATCAACGACACATCAGCGGTCAGCGATCTGTATAACGACTTTGGCGGTCGTTAGGATCTGTCACAGCATGTATTGAGCGCATCCTTTTCCACGCCCCTCAGCACAGATTGGTGGTCACTGTATATGTTTTATAATTATATATGTATGTTATAATTAATGTTTTGACCGCTTCATGAAAGATGACGTATAGCGCTCCCTTCCATTGTTCTCGAGCGCTTCTGATTCATAGGAATTTCCAGCATCACTCCTGTTTCCTGCGTCCTGCTAGCCTGCTTTGCAGCTACTGCGATCCACTCTGTGCCGCTAAAGAAAACCTAGTCCCGCCTGCCTGCTTTTGCAGCTACTGCGATCCAGTCTGTGCCGCTAAAAAAACCTAGTCCCGCCTGCGCCGCTGACATATGCATCATCAACGAGGTCGCTCGTCGTTCACAAAAGGTGTCAAACACAGCGATTCAGGCTCACCAGCGGGACGCCAACGATCAAAAAATGGTCCAGAACGTTCGTGAACGATCAGCGACATCACAGCAGGGGCCACATCGCTGCTACATGTCACACACAGCGACGTCGCTAACGATGTCGCTGCTGCGTCATAAAATCGCTGACGCTTGAGCGATCTCGCTAGCGATTTCGCTTAGTGTGGCATACCCTTAATGTTTTCATCCCTTGACCAAGGCATTGCACTATTTGATGCTTTTCAGCAGCAGAGGGATCCTTTTTCTTTCCCATATTACTTGAAAACTCTGGCCCGCTTAATAGTGTGGAACATCCAGTTTTCCTTTTATTGGGCTCACATGGCAAACTCATTATCACAGGTATGTGAGATTGATTTCAGTTATCCAAAGAACCCTGAGACACAATACCATCAATGGGTTTCATTTACAAAAAAAAACAAAAAACGCTATGACACTTAAAACCAATTTGCATAATAATTTGGAACATAGTGTATTAACATCGTGTGCCCCTAGAAGGTCATAAACAGGGCCGGACTGGCCATCTGGCAAATGCCAGAAGGGCCTGTCTGGTCGTGGGCCGTCTTGTCTGCTACATTGTTAACAGAATCGGTGTTTCCAAGACACCCATACTGTTAAAGGGAATCTGTCACCCTAAATTGGCGGGATATTTAAATGATGGCAGTCAGGTCAGATGGGCGGTGTTTTGGGTACTTGCCTTAACATGTTGTTCACCGCTGTCACCATTATTTCTGGGAATTGTAGTCGTTGCCCTCCATATAAAGCACCTGTGCACTGCAATCTTGAATTGCGCATGCGCAGTATGCTTTGCCTGCAGATTGCAATGCGCAGGTGCGTTATATGGAGGGCAACGACTACAATTCCTAGAAATAATGGAGACAGCGGCGAACAACATGTTAAGGCAAGTACCCAAAACACCGCCCATCTGACCTGACTGCCATCATTTAAATATCCCGCCAATTTAGGGTGACAGATTCCCTTTAAGAGTTGTGACGAAGCACAAAGTCGCTGACTCTGTCACTTACCCCAGCAGCCACGGGTATCATTAGAAATATTGGTCTTGTAGCAAATCTTGCTTTCCTCCATCCAGGGTAATATTAGTAATATATCCCATCTGATGCTTGGGGATGGGGACAGCATGGGCCTGTGTGCTTTCAAATGCCTGGCCTGAATTTCAGCCCCAGTCCGTACCTGGTCATAAAAGACCTTTTTTTTGGGGGTGGGGGTGGGAATTTAAATATTGAAATATCTTTATTTTCGTCTTATTTCCCTGGTGTATTAGTCAAAGTTACAAGGTAAATTCAGCCTTTTGGCTACACAGTGCTTTGCAAACAGTGATGGAGTAAGCAGATACTGTAATAAACCTTCTGTGCCTTCTCTATGGGGACTCTGACAGCCAGATCTCCTTTTCTGCAGCTACATGATGCGTGTAGCTGTGCTCCTGTTAAGTGACGTTTTAGAACATCACCACAGAGTAGGAGTGTGACTGCCCGGATGTTTAAAGACTACGGGTGAGCTCAAAGCAGTTAAAGCCCCATTCATATGTTCATGCTACACGTACACATTCGTTTTATCTTTTGGACAGAATGCATATCCATTATAATCTATGGGCATATTCACATGACTGATTTTTAATAGGTCCGATTATCTGCAAAAAAAGGAGACAAGTCCTATTTTTGTTCGATTTGAAATTGCCCAGTCATATTTCATATTAAATGATTCAGTTAACAGAAAAAAAAAGGAAACAGACCTCAATTGATTGCCAAGTGTGTTGCATCCTGGTTCTCTGTAATAACTTAATCCCTTGTATCACTCACTGCTCTCCTACATTGCACTGGGCCTGTGTGGAGCCAGTGTTAACACCTGTAACATTATTGACTGCAAGACAGTCTCATGATATCACATACTATCATTATTAGGAGGAAGAAACTGTTAGCAGCAATTTATGCTTATGGAGACTGTATAGGAATCTCAGGCGGTGCTTTGTAAGTCTGTGAAAGGGCACTGAGGTTGGCAGTGTTCCTTGTCTTTTGGGGAATGTGGACTAGAGGCAAAGAGGGAGAGCTGGGGAGAAGTTTAGGATGTAAAGAATAACAGGCTGTGTCGACCCGCCACCACAATTGTGGGTTACCAGGGCAATGGGGTACTCAGAGCCGAGCCCGTAGAAGTCTATGGGGATCCTTGTCACAGGTAGCTGTGGCTCGGTCTGTGGCCCGGGCGGTCTGGCGTATGTTGGGGATATATTTACAGGGGATTGATGTATGTACAGTTCGTGACGCCACCTGTAGTATTCTGGTAATTTGTACCAGCGCTGCTGTAGATCTCTGAGGGATGGTGATGCAGCTAGATGTCGGGTCCCCTACAGGTGGGACTGGTCCCTCAAAGTCTATGTGAGTAGTGAAGTCGAGTGCGGTTAAAGAACACAGTCTCACACGGTCAGCGTCTTTCCATACCTTTACTTGCAAGATGATAAGGCAGGTCCCCAGGGAGGCTGATCCAAGGAGAGTGTATCTTGAGACGGCAGCTGGACAAGTTAGGGGCCTCCTTTATCTCCAATATGACGAGTGCAACTAGCATGAAGCGTAGTTCCCTCAATTCTCCAGCTTATCCAAAGCTGTACCTGCCCAGTCAGCTTAGTGTTAGGGGCCTTCCTATGAAGGAGCTGAATTCTTACGTGGTCCTGCAGAACTCCAAAGTCTTCACTCCCCCTGACCCCAGTTACGTACTGACTATAAGGGGCTTGTCTGCCGCGACCTAGGGTCCGGTAGATTCCTGGTTTTCCTGTCACCGTGCCTGAAACAACAATGACTCTTCGGTCCCCAGTGACCGGTAGCAACGTGCTGGACTTCTGCAATCCTGTAGCACTAATTCTATAATCCACTTGCCTTTCGCCTTGTCCACGCTGGTAACATAAGCACTCAAAACTAGCCAAGGGTCGAGCAGTCACTTCTTTCCTTTTTCCTTCCAATGAAGTTAGCCACAGACGCTCAGTTATCACAGGCAGGAGCACGTCTCTGAACCTGATACCGTCCTCTAGACAGGGTGTGCTGAAGACTTTTCTGTGCTAATACTTCTTCCTTCCTCAGTGTGTATTGTGAAGGTGATACAGCTCTGACTAGACTAAGGTGTATTCCAAACACCTATACCAGACTCCACGTTATGAACTGGGATGAAGCAGACTAGATTCTTTCTTTCCTCCAAACGTCTTTCCTCTCAGATGTCTAGACTCTACTCCACACGTCCTCACTGTCCAAAGACAGGAACAAGACTAATCACTCTAACACCTACTACCTTGACCACTCCCTCTAGAGTATCCTCCACTACCCTAGGGGTGTGTCTAGTGTGTGTCGAGTGAATGAATATTGAGCATTAAGCTGCCGTCTCGCCATACACTCTCCAGGGTACTGCGTGTGCCTACCACCAGGGCTACACATTCCCCCATGGTAAACGACAGCACTCCCGGGCTGTGAAATACAAAAGACATTTTGTTTATGCAATAAACTTTTAACAATAACATCTTCCCATCCGGGAGGTGAGAACACCTTGAACGTTACAAACTTTTATAGAAAAATACAAATAGTATCAAATAGCATTCAATAAATAAATATACAAGATACTTGTGAAGGACCCGCACCAAACCTTCAACGTGGGTCCTGGGTGGGCTGCAGGACGTCCGATTGCAGACCTCACTCAGTGCCACACCATACGGGTTTTGTTTTTCAGAGGTAGTTATGGATGGTTTTTGTAAAACCAAGATAGGGCACCGAAGCGCAACTATGTACAAGAAAGTTCCGGGTTAGCATAGTCCTTAACCTCAAAAGTCCATTTATAAAGAAAGACATAATAAATCACATTATAAAAGTGCAACTGTTTATCATTTATCATTTATCATTTACCAATTACCCATTACCCAGCCGGGCATTCTATAATTAGAAATATATATTCACTATATATAATACCTGTGCAAAACTTTTTCAAAACATTTTAAACTTTCTGCTTTCTACTTGTGGTAGATCCGATAGGGATCTCACCAACTCTTTACTATTTATTCATCTTTTAATAATACACCTTCCACTACATCTTTCACCCCAGGGGCTGGAATGATGCAATGAGCCCTAGATCCCAAGACCAGCAAATCATGTGCTGCGATCAGGGTCTGGGTCGCGACAGTTCTGGTGCGAACCTCTAGGGGCGCAACGGGTATATCTTCTCCGCGTGACACCGATTGCGTCTCCATTACAGTCAACGATATAGACCGCGTCAGGGTTTGCGATCTAGACTGGGTCGCATGTGGCGATGTGGAGGTGGCTTTAACTTGCGATGAACTTTGGGTCGCTAGTTGCGATGACTTTACAGGGGCGATGCTGGGGCACGGCCGGATGCTGCTTGAGCTGGAAACGGGGACGCTGCGGTAATGGTGACGATACCTGCGTCTGGGACGGGGTCGCGGACGATGGCGACATTCAGGGCATACCACCCCTTCATTCCCCAATGCCGCGTATAGGTGACTATATCGCCGTTTGCTAAGTCCCTCCCGGGATGACCTTGCGGCAGGTGAGATTCCACGTCACGCCTGCTGACGAAGACCGCTGGGTAGAGGCCCGGTTCACGGATAAAGCCCCAGCCCTTCCGGAGCTGGAACTCAGCCACACACCCCCGCCGCCGCGGTTCCCGTAAGGTACCTTTGTCGCGACGGACAGTCTCCTTGTCAGCAATCAGCTCGGCATATTGTCGCTGGCGGTTCTTCTGAGCTTCCCGCTCTTCCTCCTGCTGACGCCTCTTCTTCTCCTCACGACTCCGCCATTCTTGTTCCCACTGGGCGGTGTAGGCGACGTCATCCAGGCGCGCCATTTCGTCCCAGTCCACATCTGGTAGTGACGGACAGGACCCCTCCGGTGTCCCTGCCGGGGACCGATAATCTGCTGCGGCCTCTTGGCCGGGCGGGCGTTCCGGGATTGGCTGTACCTCCTCAACCTCCTCCGCTTCCACCGCTTCACCAGTGGGATCGGGAACGGTACTTTCGGGGGCAGCCTCCGGTTGCTCCTTCGCCTTGGGCAGCAGACTCTTCGGTACTTGGAATCGTGGGGGTTCATTGAGGGGAGAGGACGCCGTGTTGGTTAGTTGCCACTTCAGCAGGTTACATCGGCGTCTCTCAATCTCCTCCAGTCCAGGTTGGAACATCTTCTTTAGGAGTGCGTTCTCCTCCTGGATCTCCAGCAACGCCTGTTGCAGGTGCAGGATCGCATAAGACTCCGATGCCGATGGCAGCTTGGGGGGGCACGGGGCCTGCCTTCCTCCGGTGCCCCGCTCGGCTGCACACGTCCTGCCTCCATCATGTTCCAGAAGATTCTTTCTTCTTTCTGCGGAGACATCCGGTCTCTTCCGTGGAGGTGGGATTTGCGTCTCCTCCTCCTCGCAGGGAAGGTGAAGAGGAGGCGGACCTCCTTTGCTGTAGGGCAGGACCGCATGTTGTAGTAGCACTTTGAGAGGGCAGGCATTTTCTTCGCGCCACAGGGGGGTAGACGCCCACGAAGGTACGCCCACCTTCTTCTCCAGCGCCTGAGGGCGCGAATATGGCGACAAAAATGGCGATTTTGGCGCCAAAAGTGCAAACAGTCCTTTTCACAAAAACAAGTCCTTAGGCACACAGGGCTCGCAATTTCGCGAGTTTCGCATCCTGTTCGTGACGCCAAAAGTTGTGTCGACCCGCCACCACAATTGTGGGTTACCAGGGCAATGGGGTACTCAGAGCCGAGCCCGTAGAAGTCTATGGGGATCCTTGTCACAGGTAGCTGTGGCTCGGTCTGTGGCCCGGGCGGTCTGGCGTATGTTGGGGATATATTTACAGGGGATTGATGTATGTACAGTTCGTGACGCCACCTGTAGTATTCTGGTAATTTGTACCAGCGCTGCTGTAGATCTCTGAGGGGATGGTGATGCAGCTAGATGTCGGGTCCCCTACAGGTGGGACTGGTCCCTCAAAGTCTATGTGAGTAGTGAAGTCGAGTGCGGTTAAAGAACACAGTCTCACACGGTCAGCGTCTTTCCATACCTTTACTTGCAAGATGATAAGGCAGGTCCCAGGGAGGCTGATCCAAGGAGAGTGTATCTTGAGACGGCAGCTGGACAAGTTAGGGGCCTCCTTTATCTCCAATATGACGAGTGCAACTAGCATGAAGCGTAGTTCCCTCAATTCTCCAGCTTATCCAAAGCTGTACCTGCCCAGTCAGCTTAGTGTTAGGGGCCTTCCTATGAAGGAGCTGAATTCTTACGTGGTCCTGCAGAACTCCAAAGTCTTCACTCCCCCTGACCCCAGTTACGTACTGACTATAAGGGGCTTGTCTGCCGCGACCTAGGGTCCGGTAGATTCCTGGTTTTCCTGTCACCGTGCCTGAAACAACAATGACTCTTCGGTCCCCAGTGACCGGTAGCAACGTGCTGGACTTCTGCAATCCTGTAGCACTAATTCTATAATCCACTTGCCTTTCGCCTTGTCCACGCTGGTAACATAAGCACTCAAAACTAGCCAAGGGTCGAGCAGTCACTTCTTTCCTTTTTCCTTCCAATGAAGTTAGCCACAGACGCTCAGTTATCACAGGCAGGAGCACGTCTCTGAACCTGATACCGTCCTCTAGACAGGGGTGCTGAAGACTTTTCTGTGCTAATACTATTTCCTTCCTCAGTGTGTATTGTGAAGGTGATACAGCTCTGACTAGACTAAGGTGTATTCCAAACACCTATACCAGACTCCACGTTATGAACTGGGATGAAGCAGACTAGATTCTTTCTTTCCTCCAAACGTCTTTCCTCTCAGATGTCTAGACTCTACTCCACACGTCCTCACTGTCCAAAGACAGGAACAAGACTAATCACTCTAACACCTACTACCTTGACCACTCCCTCTAGAGTATCCTCCACTACCCTAGGGGTGTGTCTAGTGTGTGTCGAGTGAATGAATATTGAGCATTAAGCTGCCGTCTCGCCATACACTCTCCAGGGTACTGCGTGTGCCTACCACCAGGGCTACACAAGGCCACAAGGATGGCTGCGGAAGGTCGAAGGTGAACTAAAAGAGGATAAGAAAAAGGTAACAAATTTTGGGAACTCAATACAAGGGTAGGCAGTATTTTTTATTTGTGTTATAAGGAGTTTTCTGGGCCTTAATATAAAAACAAACAGTCATGGGAATGATGGAACACCGTTCTCCAAAGGCATTAATAAAACATATTTTCAATGCGGCAATAAGTATATTGCTGCCACTAGCACCTAGAACCATAACACTACCGGTAATTTCACGATGATTGCATGTGCTTGATACATTGCAAATGCCATAGGAAAATTTAAAAAAAGCTCCAGTCCAAGAAAGTAAAACAATAAAGGCTTTAAAGTGCCGATATTTGATTACAACTAAAATTAATTCATAAAAGCAATTAATTTAAATGTTTCTGAATTCTAGCCATAGTCTTGCTAGGTCTTGTCTACATCACACCACAGGACTGAACACAGATCTTGAAGCTTGGTTACTCGAGAGGCAACTTCCATCATCTGCCTTTCTCTACAGAACTATACTTTCGCACAATCTGCTGGAGTGGCGGCAACTGCTGCATTTTTCAAAGTGATTGTTTTTTCTTTTTAACAAATTCAGTGTAATATCTTTGCCAACACCAACTAGTAAATTATTTAAAAATCTAGGGAATACTGGACAGATATAATCATATTTATGTGTGACAAGAATGGCTCTAGAAATTAATAATTAATTGTGACATTACAACAGTAATGTTACCAGTAGAGTTGAGCGATACTTTCCGATATCCAAAAGTATCGGAATCGGAATGGTATCGCCGATACCCAAAAAATATCGGCGATACCCGATACCGATACCGGAAATCCAATGTAAGTCTATGGGAACAAAATATCGGAATTAAAAAAAACCCATTCTTGCCTTGTTGGTTAATTGTACATGAAGGAAAACAACAAAGAGTAATGTACAATGTATTGAGGAAGGTTGAGGAGACATTAAAGGCATAGATGTTTAACCCAATCAAATGGAATAGCATAATTTTTTTTTTTTTTAAAGATGTTCGGATTGACGAAGAAATTGACAATGTTGTTAACGTTTTTTCTATTTTGGCAAATATGTATATTTCACAACTTCCATGCTCTTCACCTTTTTAACTTTTGACACACTTTCTCCTTCATAATCTTCAGCAGCATCATCTTTTTCATCAAATTATTCTTCATCTTCACCTTCTTTATCTTCTTCTTAAACTTCTTGCTATTCATCTTTTTGTTAACATTACTCATATTCTTCTTATTAAACTATTATTCTTATTCATATTGTACTTCATCTTCTTCATCATATTCTTATTTGTGACAGAGATTCCTGTACTTGTAATCTGTCAAAGTATGAATTTTTCATCCTTCCATTCTTGCTGTCACAAAAGATTTAAATTACAACAGTATTTGTCCGTGTTCAGTTTAGCCTGCAGCAGCAGGAATTTTCCAGGGGCACCACGAGGAGGAACGGACTCACCCCTGTTATGTTACGGTAGCTGAGGAGTGCAGGTAAAAAAGGAAATACACCAGAGCAGTTGGAATCTATGAGATTGCAGTACCCTGACTAACCACCGCAACTAGAGGCAGCCGTGGAGCGTTCCTACGATGGTCCTAGACGCCTCGTCACAGCCTGAGAAACTAACTACACCTAAAGACAGAAACAGGAAAGCTATCTGCCCCGGAGCAGAACCCCAAAGATAATAGAAAGCCCCCAAACATGTAATGGCGGTTAGACAAGAGGAAATACTGACACAGAAAGAAAATAGTATGAGCAAACGCTGGGGCCCAAACTATCTAAATAGAAAAGGATAGGAAGGGTACTTACTGCAATCCCAGAAAACCCTGAAAAAACACCAACTCTACTAATTTCAAAATCACCTGAGATCACACGACCTCTACCACCTAAATTAGTTCTCTGGTGTAACAAAAACAGCAGCCACTGAAAAAACTGCAAAAAGCAAAAGTACAAAACACAGTGGCTGGACCAAACTGAGAGGGCAAAAGCCCCGGAGGGGACCCAGAAGGCCCCCACAGAAGTGCAGGACAAAATGCAAAAATATAGCAAAAACACACAATAAGAAATTGTCTTATCTGATAGCAGGAGATGCAGACACGACACAGCAGGCTACAAGGGAAACTGGAAAGAAGGATTCAGACCAGAACAATTGATCACCGGCAACCCTGATGGGAAAATGATTCCCTTAAATAAGACCAATCAGTAACACCTGATTCCCAATCCTCACTAGTACCGCTTGTAACCACCAGAGGGAGCCTCTGCTCAGAACTCATCTCAAACCCATTCACAACAGTACCCCCCCTTGAGGAGGGGTCACCGAACCCTCATTTGAGCAACCAGGTCGGTCAGGATGAGTTCTATGATACGCACGGATAAGTCTCCTAGCATGGATGTCCGAAGCAAACACCCAAGAATTATCTTCCTGACCATAACCTCTCCATTTAACCAAATACTGGAGTCTTCGTCTAGAAAAACGAGAATCCAATATTTTCTCAACCACATACTCCAGATTGCCCTCAACCAAAACAGGGTCAGGAGGCACAGCAGCAGGAACCACTGGCTCAACAAACCTCTTCAACAAGGACTTGTGGAACACGTTATGGATCTTAAATGTCCCTGGAAGAAGCAAACGAAAAGAAACAGGATTAATAATCTCCATGATCTTATAAGGTCCAATGAACCTAGGCTTAAATTTAGGAGATGCTACTCTCATAGGAATATTCTTTGAGGACAACCAGACCAAGTCCCCCACTTTAAACCGAGGACCATAAGTCCTATGCCGGTTAGCAAACCGCTGGGCCTTCTCCTGAGAGAGGGACAACCTCTCCACTACCTGGTCCCAAATCTGCTGCATACGCTCAACAACAGAGTCAACACCTGGACAGACAGAAGCCTCCGTCTGTCCTGAAGAAAATCGAGGGTGAAACCCAGAATTACAGAAAAACGGAGACATCAAAGTGGCAGAGCTAGCCCTATTATTAAGAGCAAACTCAGCCAAAGGCAAAAAAGAGACCCAGTCATCCTGATCAGCAGACACAAAGCATCTTAGATAAGTCTCCAATGTCTGGTTTGTTCTCTCAGTTTGACCATTGGTCTGAGGATGAAATGCCGAGGAGAAAGACAATTGAACACCCAGTTTAGAACAAAAAGTCCTCCAAAATCTGGAAACAAACTGGACTCCTCTGTCAGACACAATGTTCTCAGGAATGCCGTGTAAACGAACCACGTGCTGAAGGAACAACGGCACCAATTCAGAGGAGGAAGGCAACTTAGGTAATGGCACAAGATGTATCATTTTGGAAAACCTATCACAAATTACCCAGATGGTGGTCATTCTCTGAGAAACAGGAAGATCGGAAATGAAATCCATAGAGATATGGGTCCATGGTCTCTTGGGCACAGGCAATGGCATCAACAAACCACTAGAGCGAGAGCAAGGCTTGGAGCGAGAGCAAGTCCCGCAGGACTGCACAAATTCCCTGACATCGCGAGACAAGGTAGGCCACCAAAAGGACCGACTAACCAAGTCTCTGGTACCAAAAATTCCGGGATGCCCAGCCAATGCGGAACAATGAATCTCAGACATCACACTCTTTTTCCATTGGTCCGGGACAAACAATTTTCCAACAGGGCAGCGCTCGGGCCTATCCTCCTGACACCCCTCCAGAGCAAGTCTCAAATTAGGCGAGATGGCGGAAAGAACTACACCCTCCTTCAAAATAACAGAGGGATCAGATAGCTCAGGAGAGTCCGCAAGGAAACTCCTCGAGAGGGCATCCGCCTTAACATTCTTAGTGCCAGGAAGAAAGGAAACCACAAAATTAAAACGTGTGAAAAACAAGGCCCACCTGGCCTGTCTAGGATTGAGTCGCTTGGCAGATTCCAGATAGACCAGATTCTTATGGTCCGTAAGGACCACCACCTGATGTTTGGCTCCCTCCAGCCAATGTCTCCACTCTTCAAAAGCCCACTTCATGGCCAATAACTCCCGATTACCCACGTCATAATTACGTTCAGTAGGAGAAAATTTTCGAGAGAAAAAGGCACAAGGGTTACTTTTAGAGGTCTCTGGATCTTTTTGGGACAAAACGGCACCTGCCCCAATTTCAGAGGCATCAACCTCCACCTGAAATGGCAGAGAAACATCAGGCTGCCGTAGAACAGGAGCAGAAGTGAATCTCTGCTTAAGTTCCTGAAACGCAGAGACTGCCTCAGGAGGCCAATTCACCACATCAGAACCCTTTCTGGTCAAATCAGTTAATGGTTTAACAATAACAGAGAAATTACCAATAAATTTACGATAAAAATTGGCAAAACCCAAAAATCTCTGAAGAGCCTTTAATGAAGTAGGTTGGACCCAATCACAGATGGCCTGAACCTTGACCGGGTCCATTTCAATAACAGATGGGGACAAAATGAATCCCAGAAATGAGATCTTCTGTACGCCAAAAAGACACTTTGATCCCTTCACATACAGAGCATTCTCTCTCAAAATCTGGAATACAGTTCGAACATGTTTCACATGAGAGTCCCAGTCATTAGAAAAAATCAAGATATCATCCAAATAAACAATCAGAAACTTGTCCACAAAATCCCTGAAAATGTCATTCATGAAGGACTGGAAGACGGAAGGAGCATTAGTGAGCCCAAAGGGCATCACAAGGTACTCAAAATGCCCTTCAGGGGTGTTAAATGCCGTCTTCCATTCATCCCCGTGCTTAATGCGAATAAGGTTATACGCCCCCCTGAGGTCAAGCTTGGTAAACCAAGTAGCGTTTTTCACCCTGGAAAACAGGTCAGAAATCAAGGGTAACGGGTATTGATATTTCACAGTAATATTGTTCAAGAGACGATAATCAATACACGGCCTTAATGAACCATCTTTTTTGGCCACAAAGAAAAAACCGGCACCTAAGGGTGAAGAGGATGGTCTGATATGACCCTTCTCCAATGATTCCTTGATATAAGACCGCATAGCGTCATGTTCAGGTACAGACAAGTTAAAAAGGCGACCCTTAGGGAATTTACTACCTGGCACTAATTCAATAGCGCAGTCATAGCTCCTATGGGGAGGTAAGGATGCAGATTTACTTTCGCTAAACACATCAGAAAAATCAAACAAAAAGTCAGGAACATCCTCAGCCTGGGGGGAGGCAGAAAAAACAGGAGTGTTGGTATTAACACATTGGCAGCCCCAACTGGTTACAGACACAGATTTCCAATCCAAAACAGGATTATGAGACTGTAACCAAGGGAAACCCAGCACGATAATGTCATGCAGATTATATAGAACCAAAAATTTGCAGCACTCCTGGTGATCAGGTTCAACCCTCATTATCACCTGAGTAGAAAACTGGGGTTTATTCTCAGCCAAAGGGGTAGAATCGATCCCCAGTAGGGGAATAGACTTCTGTAGGGGTATCAAGGGAAATCCACAACGTTTAGCAAAATCATAATCCATCAGGTTAATAGCTGCTCCAGAATCAACGAAAGCCTGAGCAGAAAATGAGGACAGAGAGCATATCAGAGTGACAGTTAATAAAAACTTAGTCTGAACACTACCCAAGACAACTGAGCGTGCAAAACGTCTTCCCGCTTAGGGCAGACTGAAATAGCATGAGAGGCATCACCACAGTAGAAACATAACCCATTGCGCTTTCGAAACTCATGACGCTGTGCCCCAGACACCACTCCATCACACTGCATGGGCTCAGCAGCTGGCTCACAAGGCAACACCACTCCACGCATACTTCTCCGCTCACGCAAACGTCTGTCAATTTGAATCGCTAATGACATAGAATCATTGAGACCAGAGGGGACAGGGAATCCCACCATAACTGTCATGGGTGCATCGCCACGAAGATCGTCGCGATTGCACATTCTGACTTCTCACAGCTGAGCTTCTGTTTCTTTGTTTTTTGGTAATGTGAGAGTTAATTTTTCCTAGCTCTTTGCTAAGGCTAGGTGCAGCCTCGCCCGGCTGCTTTTGATTATGTTCTAATTAGTTTCCTTTATATTTCTGCCAGTCTGGGTGTTAGACGCCGGTGAAAGCATTCATGTAGTTCAGCAGACTGGAGCGGTTCTGAGAACATTTAAGCTAAGAGTTCATTAGTTGTTTTTACTCTTATAGCTTATAGTTAATCTCTGAGACCTTAGGTGTTCCTACTGTGTGTGAGTGTTGTATGTAAGACTTTATTTACTTTATTCCTTCTCTTTCTTGTTGTCTTTCTGTTCATTATCCGTTACCTGTTCATTCCCTTTGGTGGTATTCAGGGTCCTTCTTAGGACTAGAATACAGTTGGCAGGGATTGATAGGAGACAGGGTTTACGCTGGTGGCCTGGACCTCTGTACCTTTAACAGTACCTCCAGGTAGAGGGATTAGTTAGGACCCCAGTTCAGGGTCAGCTTAGACCCCGGTCACCCTCTAGCCGGAGACAGTGTATAACGGATTCCGTATGGACCCACTGGACATTGTCAGGTAATTCTATGTTATCATATATCTATGCGCATGTTATATAGTATGTTGCCCTTTTGATATAGATTACTGACATCACATATATATATATCTGCTATACAGCGTGACATTTTCACCGGCCCAAACTAAAGATTCTCCCCAGCTGTCATGGATCCAGTAGCCCAGCTGGCCCGACAGTTGCAGGGGTTGTCCATGGAATTTGCAGACATTAAGTCCAAGGTTTTGTCCCTCCCAGAGCAAACCAGATCTGAACCTAAGGTTGCTCTCCCGGACAGGTTCACTGGTGGGCGGGACAAATTTTTTACTTTCCGGGAGGCATGTAAATTGTACTTTCGGCTGCGGCCTCGGTCATCTGGGAGTGAAGAGCAGAGGGTGGGAATTGTTATCTCGCTCTTACAAGGGGACCCTCAATCTTGGGCGTTCTCTATTCCTCCAGGTTCCCCAGATCTCCAGTCAGTGGATCGATTTTTTACTGCCCTGGGTCTGGTATATGATGATCCGGATCGAGTTTCCCTTGCTGAAACAAAGTTACGTAAAATACGGCAAGGAAATCGTCCAGCGGAGGAATATTCTTCTGAGTTCCGTAGATGGGCAACAGATACTCAGTGGAATGACCCAGCTCTTAGGAGCCAGTTTTGTCAAGGGTTGTCTGACAAATTAAAAGATGTGTTGGCTCAGTATGATTCTCCTCCATCACTGGAGGCTGCTATGGCCCTCGCTATTCGCATTGATAGACGACTTCGGGGAAGACGCGAGGTAACTCCGCCTCCCGTGATGACTCCACCTACTACTAAAGTCCCTTATACTGAGGTTCCCCTGGTCTGTTCTGAGGAACCCATGCAGTTGGGAGGGACATCATTTTGTAGGAGGGAATCGGCGGTGCGCCGCAAGACTAGAAGGTGTTTCTTTTGCGGGAGAGAGGGACATTTTGTTGGGGGTTGTCCATCCCGGACCTCTTTGACCCAAGGAGTTAACCTGGGAGTCTGTATTTCGTCCCCAAATCCCTCTCAGTTTATCGTGCCTGCGGAGGTGGTGATTGGTACTAGAACTGAGAGGATTTCTGTTTTTCTTGATAGTGGGTCCGGGGCTAATCTTGTGGACGCTCGGTTTGCCCAGGTGCATGGTATGCAACTGAGTGTATTGGCCAAACCGGTCCCTATACTCTCTATTGATTCTAGACCTCTTGGTCAAGGTAGCTTGGTTCAAGCTGTTCATAACATAGATCTTCGAGTAGGGGCAATACATAAAGAGCAATTGTCTTGTTATGTGTTGGAGGGTCTACCTACTCCTATTGTGTTGGGACTTCCTTGGTTGGCTAAACATAACCCAGTGATTGATTGGCAATCCAGAAAGATTAGCCAGTGGGGTGAATTTTGCAAGAATAACTGCATGAGCACGGTCATCGGTGCGGTTGTACCTAGGACTTTGCCTCCTTTTCTGGAGGACTTTGGGGAGATGTTCTCAGAGGAGGGGTGTAAAGAGTTACCTCCTCATCGCGCATATGACTGCTCATAAAGTTGCTTCCTGATGCCTTATCTCGTACTTTCCCAGGGACCGGGAGGATGGATGATCCGGTTCCTATTCCTCAGGAGGGAGTTGTGGTGTCAGCTGTATGCTCTGAGCTTGAGGGGGAGGTATTGGGGGCTCAGGGGGACGCCCCTGTGGGACTTCCAGAGAGACTGATAGTTCCAGATCGGTTAAGACTGAAGGTTACAGAGAACCGTTACAAACGGATGGCTGATAGGGGGAGAGTTTCTGGTCGAGATCTGAAGGTGAATGATCTGGTGTGGTTGTCTACCAGGAATATTAAACTTAAAATTCCCTCCTGGAGGTTGGGTCCCAGATTCATCGGGCCGTACAGGATCAGTTCCATAATTAATCCTGTGGCATTTCGTCTGGACCTCCCTCCTACGTTTAAAATTCATAATGTGTTTCACAAGTCATTACTTAAAAAGTATGTGGCACCAGTCATACCGTCACCTCTACCTCCTCCTTCAGTGGTGGTCAATGATAACGTGGACGGACCTTTCACACAACTCACCCGGACAGACCTGGTCATGAGGGTCCGGAGGCCCCTCGTAGAAGGGGGGGTACTGTCATGGGTGCATCGCCACGAAGATCGTCGCGATTGCACATTCTGACTTCTCACAGCTGAGCTTCTGTTTCTTTGTTTTTTGGTAATGTGAGAGTTAATTTTTCCTAGCTCTTTGCTAAGGCTAGGTGCAGCCTCGCCCGGCTGCTTTTGATTATGTTCTAATTAGTTTCCTTTATATTTCTGCCAGTCTGGGTGTTAGACGCCGGTGAAAGCATTCATGTAGTTCAGCAGACTGGAGCGGTTCTGAGAACATTTAAGCTAAGAGTTCATTAGTTGTTTTTACTCTTATAGCTTATAGTTAATCTCTGAGACCTTAGGTGTTCCTACTGTGTGTGAGTGTTGTATGTAAGACTTTATTTACTTTATTCCTTCTCTTTCTTGTTTGTCTTTCTGTTCATTATCCGTTACCTGTTCATTCCCTTTGGTGGTATTCAGGGTCCTTCTTAGGACTAGAATACAGTTGGCAGGGATTGATAGGAGACAGGGTTTACGCTGGTGGCCTGGACCTCTGTACCTTTAACAGTACCTCCAGGTAGAGGGATTAGTTAGGACCCCAGTTCAGGGTCAGCTTAGACCCCGGTCACCCTCTAGCCGGAGACAGTGTATAACGGATTCCGTATGGACCCACTGGACATTGTCAGGTAATTCTATGTTATCATATATCTATGCGCATGTTATATAGTATGTTGCCCTTTTGATATAGATTACTGACATCACATATATATATATCTGCTATACAGCGTGACAATAACATCCTTTACATTATCCGACAGACCCTTCCGGAAAAGGGCCGCCAAAGCGTCGTCATTCCATTTGGTCAGGACTGCCCACCTACGGAATCTCTGACAGTATAACTCAGCGTCATCAAGCCCCTGATTTAATGCCAACAAGGCTTTTTCAGCTTGATCAGTGACATTAGGCTCATCGTACAATAACCCCAAAGCCTGAAAAAATGCATCAACATCACTCAAAACAGGATCCCCAGGTGTGAGGGAAAAAGCCCAATCCTGAGGATCGCCGCGCAGGAGAGAGATGATAATTTGAACCTGCTGCGCTGCGTTTCCTGAGGACTTAGATTTTAAGGCAAAAAACAATTTACAATTATTTTTGAAATTCTGAAACTTAGCTCGATCCCTGAAAACAAATCTGGCATGGGAATCCTAGGTTCCACAACAGGCAACCTAGCAAGATATGCAGCAATACTCTGAACCTCAGTGGCAAGCTGATCCACACGGCCAGACAACTGTGCAAACTCCATTGGGAGAAAAGATCCTCCCCAGCACCCAGAGATACAGAGGGAAAAAAAAAAAAAAAAATGCAACAAACAGAAAAATATCTCTGACAACTTTTCTTCCTTCAAAATATTTTTTCCCTTCTGTGAGTACCATACAATTTTTATGTCCGGTGATACTGTTATGTTACGGTAGCTGAGGAGTGCAGGTAAAAAAGGAAATACACCAGAGCAGTTGGAATCTATGAGATTGCAGTACCCTGACTAACCACCGCAACTAGAGGCAGCCGTGGAGCGTTCCTACGATGGTCCTAGACGCCTCGTCACAGCCTGAGAAACTAACTACCTAAAGACAGAAACAGGAAAGCTATCTGCCCGGAGCAGAACCCCAAAGATAATAGAAAGCCCCCAAACATGTAATGGCGGTTAGACAAGAGGAAATACTGACACAGAAAGAAAATAGTATGAGCAAACGCTGGGGCCCAAACTATCTAAATAGAAAAGGATAGGAAGGGTACTTACTGCAATCCCAGAAAACCCTGAAAAAACACCAACTCTACTAATTTCAAAATCACCTGAGATCACACGACCTCTACCACCTAAATTAGTTCTCTGGTGTAACAAAAACAGCAGCCACTGAAAAAACTGCAAAAAGCAAAAGTACAAAACACAGTGGCTGGACCAAACTGAGAGGGCAAAAGCCCCGGAGGGGACCCAGAAGGCCCCACAGAAGTGCAGGACAAAATGCAAAAATATAGCAAAAACACACAATAAAAAATTGTCTTATCTGATAGCAGGAGATGCAGACACGACACAGCAGGCTACAAGGGAAACTGGAAAGAAGGATTCAGACCAGAACAATTGATCACCGGCAACCCTGATGGGAAAATGATTCCCTTAAATAAGACCAATCAGTAACACCTGATTCCCAATCCTCACTAGTACCGCTTGTAACCACCAGAGGGAGCCTCTGCTCAGAACTCATCTCAAACCCATTCACAACACACCCCCATACACTGCTTAGTCTTCTTCTGCTTATAATTTAGAGCATATATTTTGCTCTTCATTTTGGTCTTATACTTCATGTTCTTCTGCTTTTTGATCTTCTGCTTATTGTTCTTAAGTCTCTTGATCTGTATCTTGTAGTTTGTCTTAACCTTCTCAGTCCTGTTGGGTAATCTTTTATTTCTTCTTTGTGATGGTGTTTAGGCTGGTTGGCTTGATGCTGGTCGTCCTTGTGGTCGTCATCTTCTTCGGGTGGTCATCAGGGTCGTCGTCTTCATTGTTGGAGATCCAGAGTGATTACCCAAAAAAACATTTAAAAAATCTTCAATTTGTAAATGTAGCAGAAGGTACAAGAGCCAATGCAAGTAACGAGGACCAGCTGACTGTGCTGGAACCCGGAGGGGCAGCAGAAGGAAAAGAGCCAATGGCACAACCGAGGACCAGCTGACGTTACTGGGACACGGTTACTAAGCAGGAGGTACCTGTGCTCCAAAGCACTACCAAGGACCAGCAGACGTTGCTGGAACTCGGATACCGAGATGGAGGCACCTAGGCTAAAGGCACTGCGGAGAACCAGTTGACGGTACTGGAACCCGGACGGGTAGCAGAAGGTACAAGAGCCAATGCAAGTAACGAGGACCAGCTGACTGTGCTGGAACCCGGAGGGGCAGCAGAAGGAAAAGAGCCAATGGCACAACCGAGGACCAGCTGACGTTACTGGGACACGGTTACTAAGCAGGAGGTACCTGTGCTCCAAAGCACTACCAAGGACCAGCAGACGTTGCTGGAACTCGGATACCGAGATGGAGGCACCTAGGCCAAAGGCACTGCGGAGAACCAGCTGACGGTACTGGAACCCGGACGGGTAGCAGAAGGTACCCATGGAAATTTAAGTTGACAGGCCGCGAGCCGGCCGCAGTTACCGAATCACACAGTACTACAGTGGGTGATTGTCCTATTGTCACAACGGAAACAGCCTTTATTTGCATATCCCGCAGCACACATAGGAAGCACCTAAACTCCAGGCACCATAGAGTCGGCTAACCCGACCGCAACACGACAGGACAACTTATTGGAGGCTAAGTGACGTTTACACTGACAGGAAACAGATGGCGTGCTGTAACCAGTCTGGGCAGGAGTGAGTACCCGTGCCAATGACACTTCCGAGCAACAACTGTCGGTGTTGGAGCCCAGGGATGAGAAGAGAACCGGTTGGAGGCAGCAGGACTTTTTGCCGTTCACACATGTCACGCTGTATAGCAGATATATATATGTGATGACAGTAATCTATATCAAAAGGGCAACATACTATATAACATGCGCATAGATATATGATAACATAGAATTACCTGACAGAATGTCCAGTGGGTCAATACGGAATTCGTTATACGCTGTCTCCGGCTAGAGGGTGACCGGGGTCTATGCTGACCCTAAACTGGGGTCCTAACTAATCCCTCTACCTGGAGGTACTGTTAAAGGTACAGAGGTCCAGGCCACCAGCGTAAACCCTGTCTCCTATCAATCCCTGCCAACTGTAATCTAGTCCTAAGAAGGACCCTGATTACCACCAAAGGGAATGAACAGGTAACGGTTAATAAACAGAAAGACATACAAGAAAGACAAGAAATAACGTAAATAAAGTCTTACATACAACACTCACACACAGTAGGAACACCTAAGGTCTCAGAGATAAACTATAAGCTATAAGAGTAAAAACAACTAAGGAACTCTTAGCTTAAGTATTCTCAGAACCGATCCAGTCTGCTAGACTACATGAATGCTTTCACCGGCATCTAACAAGCAGACTGGCAGGTATATGAAGGAATCTAATTAGAACATAATCAAAAGCAGCCGGGCGAGGCTGGACCTAGTCTTAGCAAAGAGCTAGGTAAAATTAACTCCCTCATTACCAAACACAAAGAAACAGCAACTCAGCTGTGAGAAGTCAGAGTGTGTAATCGCGACGATCCTTGTGGCGATACACCCATGACAGTACCCCCCCCTCTACGAGGGGACTCCGGAACCTCAGGGCCAGGTCTGCCCGGGTGAGTTGTGTGAAAGGTCCGAACCAATCGATCTGCGTTAACATCAGACGCAGGGACCCACGTCCTCTCCACAGGACCATACCCCCTCCAATGAACCAAGTACTGAAGGGATCGGCGACTGAGACGTGAGTCAATGATTTTCGACCCATGAAATTCCACGTTATCATTGACCACCACTGAAGGCGGAGGTAGAGGTGACGGTATGACTGGTGCCACATACTTTTTAAGTAATGACTTGTGAAACACATTATGAATTTTAAATGTAGGAGGGAGGTCCAGACGAAATGCCACAGGATTAATTATGGAACTGATCCTGTACGGCCCGATGAATCTGGGACCCAACCTCCAGGAGGAAACTTTAAGTTTTATATTCCTGGTAGACAACCAAACTAGATCGTTCACCTTCAGATCTAGACCAGAAACTCTCCCCTATCAGCCATCCGTTTGTAACGGTTCCCCGTAACCTTCAGTCTTAACCGATCTGGAACTATCAGTCTCCCTGGAAGTCCCACCGGGGCGTCCCCCTGAGCCCCCAATACCTCCCCCTCAAGCTCAGAGCATACAGCTGACACTACAACTCCCTCCTGAGGAATAGGAACCGGATCATCCGTCTTCCCGGCCCCTGGGAAAGTACGAGATAAGGCATCAGGAAGCAACTTTATTGAGCAGTCATATGCGCGATAAGGAGGTAACTCTTTACACCCCTCCTCTGAGAACATCTCCCCAAAGTCCTCCAGAAAAGGAGACAAAGTCCTAGGCACAACCGCACCGATGACCGTGCTCATGCAGTTATTCCTGCAAAATTCACCCCACTGGCTTATCTTTCCGGATTGCCAATCAATCACTGGGTTATGTTTAGCCAACCAAGGAAGTCCCAACACAATAGGAGTAGGTAGACCCTCCAACACATAACAAGACAATTGCTCTTTATGTCTTGCCCCTACTCGAAGATCTATGTTATGAACAGCTTGTACCAAGCTACCTTGACCGAGAGGTCTAGAATCAATAGAGGCTATAGGGACCGGTTTGGCCAATACACTCAGTTGCATACCATGCACCTGGGCAAACCGAGCGTCCACCAGATTAGCCCCGGACCCACTATCAAGAAAAACAGAAATCCTCTCAGTTCTAGTACCAATCACCACCTCCGCAGGCACGAGAAACTGAGAGGGATTTGGGGACGAAATACACACTCCCAGGTTAACTCCTTTGCTCAAAGAGGCCCGGGATGGACACCCCCCAACAAAATGTCCCTCTCTCCCGCAAAAGAAACACCTTCTAGTCTTGCGGTGCACCGCCAATTCCCTCCTACAAAAAGATGTCCCTCCCAACTGCATGGGTTCCTCAGAACAGACCAGGGGAACCTCAGTATAAGGGACTTTAGTAGTAGGTGGAGTCATCACGGGAGGCGGAGTTACCTCGCGTCTTCCCCAAATTCGTCTATCCATGCGAATAGCGAGGGCCATAGCAGCCTCCAGTGATGGAGGAGAATCATACTGAGCCAACACATCTTTTAATTTGTCAGACAACCCTTGACAAAACTGGCTCCTAAGAGCTGGGTCATTCCACTGAGTATCTGTTGCCCATCTACGGAACTCAGAAGAATATTCCTCCGCTGGACGATTTCCTTGCCGTATTTTACGTAACTTTGTTTCAGCAAGGGAAACTCGATCCGGATCATCATATACCAGACCCAGGGCAGTAAAAAATCGATCCACTGACTGGAGATCTGGGGAGCCTGGAGGAATAGAGAACGCCCAAGATTGAGGGTCCCCTTGTAAGAGCGAGATAACAATTCCCACCCTCTGCTCTTCACTCCCAGATGACCGAGGCCGCAGCCGAAAGTACAATTTACATGCCTCCCGGAAAGTAAAAAATTTGTCCCGCCCACCAGTGAACCTGTCCGGGAGAGCAACCTTAGGTTCAGATCTGGTTTGCTCCGGGGGGAACAAAACCTTGGACTTAATGTCTGCAAACTCCATGGACAACCCCTGCAACTGCCGGGCCAGCTGGGCTACTGGATCCATGACAGCTGGAGAGAATCTTTAGTATGGCTGGTGAAAATGTCACGCTGTATAGCAGATATATATATGTGATGACAGTAATCTATATCAAAAGGGCAACATACTATATAACATGCGCATAGATATATGATAACATAGAATTACCTGACAGAATGTCCAGTGGGTCAATACGGAATTCGTTATACGCTGTCTCCGGCTAGAGGGTGACCGGGGTCTATGCTGACCCTAAACTGGGGTCCTAACTAATCCCTCTACCTGGAGGTACTGTTAAAGGTACAGAGGTCCAGGCCACCAGCGTAAACCCTGTCTCCTATCAATCCCTGCCAACTGTAATCTAGTCCTAAGAAGGACCCTGATTACCACCAAAGGGAATGAACAGGTAACGGTTAATAAACAGAAAGACATACAAGAAAGACAAGAAATAACGTAAATAAAGTCTTACATACAACACTCACACACAGTAGGAACACCTAAGGTCTCAGAGATAAACTATAAGCTATAAGAGTAAAAACAACTAAGGAACTCTTAGCTTAAGTATTCTCAGAACCGATCCAGTCTGCTAGACTACATGAATGCTTTCACCGGCATCTAACAAGCAGACTGGCAGGTATATGAAGGAATCTAATTAGAACATAATCAAAAGCAGCCGGGCGAGGCTGGACCTAGTCTTAGCAAAGAGCTAGGTAAAATTAACTCCCTCATTACCAAACACAAAGAAACAGCAACTCAGCTGTGAGAAGTCAGAGTGTGTAATCGCGACGATCCTTGTGGCGATACACCCATGACAACACAGCAGGGGAACAGCTGACATTACTGAACCCCAGTAACACAGGAGCAAGTGTTGACTGTGCTAACAGCACTTCCAGGCAACAACTGGCGGTGTTGAAGCCCAGGGATGAGAAGAGAACAGGGTGGAGGCAGCAGGACTTTTTGCCGTTCACACAGCAGGGGAACAGCTGACATTACTGAACCCCAGTAACACAGGAGCAAGTGTTGACTGTGCTAACAGCACTTCCAGGCAACAACTGGCGGTGTTGAAGCCCAGGGATGAGAAGACAACAGGGTGGAGGAAGCAGGACTTTTTGCCGTTCACACAGCAGGGAACAGCTGACATTACTGAACCCCAGTAACACAGGAGCAAGTGTTGACTGTGCTAACAGCACTTCCAGGCAACAACTGGTGGTGTTGAAGCCCAGGGATGAGAAGACAACAGGGTGGAGGCAGCAGGACTTTTTGCTGTTCACACAGCAGGGGAATAGCTGACATTACTGAACCCCAGTAACACAGGAGCAAGTGTTGACTGTGCTAACAGCACTTCCAGGCAACAACTGGCGGTGTTGAAGCCCAGGGATGAGAAGAGAACAGGGTGGAGGCAGCAGGACTTTTTGCCGTTCACACAGCAGGGGAACAGCTGACATTACTGAACCCCAGTAACACAGGAGCAAGTGTTGACTGTGCTAACAGCACTTCCAGGCAACAACTGGCGGTGTTGGAGCCCAGGGATGAGAAGACAACAGGGTGGAGGCAGCAGGACTTTTTGCCGTTCACACAGCAGGGGAACAGCTGACATTACTGAACCCCCAGTAACACAGGAGCAAGTGTTGACTGTGCTAACAGCACTTCCAGGCAACAACTGGCGGTGTTGGAGCCCAGGGATGAGAAGACAACAGGGTGGAGGCAGCAGGACTTTTTGCCGTTCACACAGCAGGGGAACAGCTGACATTACTGAACCCCAGTAACACAGGAGCAAGTGTTGACTGTGCTAACAGCACTTCCAGGCAACAACTGGCGGTGTTGTAGCCCAGGGATGAGAAGAGAACATGGTGGAGGCAGCAGGACTTTTTGCCGTTCACAGAGCAGGGGAACAGCTGACATTACTGAACCCCAGTAACACAGGAGCAAGTGTTGACTGTGCTAACAGCACTTCCGAGCTACAACTGGCGGTGTTGAAGCCCAGGGATGAGAAGAGAACAGCGTGGAGGCAGCAGGACTTTTTGCCGTTCACACAGCAGGGAAACAGCTGACATTACTGAACCCCAGTAACACAGGAGCAAGTGTTGACTGTGCTAACAGCACTTCCAGGCAACAACTGGCGGTGTTGGAGCCCAGGGATGAGAAGACAACAGGGTGGAGGCAGCAGGACTTTTTGCCGTTCACACAGCAGGGGAACAGCTGACATTACTGAACCCCAGTAACACAGGAGCAAGTGTTGACTGTGCTAACAGCACTTCCAGGCAACAACTGGCGGTGTTGGAGCCCAGGGATGAGAAGACAACAGGGTGGAGGCAGCAGGACTTTTTGCCGTTCACACAGCTGGGGAACAGCTGACATTACTGAACCCCAGTAACACAGGAGCAAGTGTTGACTGTGCTAACAGCACTTCCAGGCAACAACTGGCGGTGTTGGAGCCCAGGGATGAGAAGACAACAAGGTGGAGGCAGCAGGACTTTTTGCCGTTCACACAGCAGGGAAAAGCTGACATTACTGAACCCCAGTAACACAGGAGCAAGTGTTGACTGTGCTAACAGCACTTCCGAGCAACAACTGGCGGTGTTGGAGCCCAGGGTCAAGGAGGATGTTTAAATACTAGATCAAGTATTTTCCTTGTTACGTGTCAATTAAAAATGTCTATACTCCAAACAAGAGAAATATAACCTTTAGTACCATAAGATGATGATTTTAGTTAAAAAAATATATGTAAATTAATAATTTACAAACATAAACGCATACATTAACATGTTGAAAAGCAATGCAAACCACAATTAAAATAGGTTAAATAATCTGCTATACGGTTTAAAATAAAAGCATACAAGTACATATCAGAATCCATTAATGATGGCTAAGTAACAGTATGTACACCATTTCTATTGTGTAGACAATGAATGGCTGACTTAAAAACATAATCAGCATTACAAGTTATCTTTGACATTCATAAAACTTTACATTTGGTGAATAATATCACTAAAAAGTTTTTAAAAATATCTAAAATTTCCATCATGTAATACTGATAATATGTGGCAATCATTTATATTAACAAACAAAAAATTTAAAAAGTGCATAGTGCATAGTCAAAACAGCTATTTATGCCTGACTGTGGACTTGCAAGCATGACAACGGATAGATAAGGTATATATAGATGAGACTGCATAGCCACAGATGGTGAATGGCGATGTAATACTGTACATCAATAAAGTGTGCGTTACTACTACATCCTTTTTTTTATATAGCTTTATAAAAGGTTACGTGCATGTATGGTTGCGCCTTTGTTTGGACGCACAGACTGGCTTCCTGCTGTGACGCGTTGGGTATTGGAGCGTCTGTGCGTCTTATGACGCAGACTAACATTCACGGTGCGCATCGTTCATCATCGCAAGCGTACCGACAACACAAAGGCGTTGTCATGACTGCTTTACTCAGTAAACATGCACCTATGATGAAACATACACGCATGTGCCCTATTACATAACAAGCTACAAGAAAAACGAGTGTGAGGTGTGACACAGCTGTTTTGTTAAGGTACAGTATTATATCGACATTGTACAGGTGTCGCTATTCAGTCTGATAAATAGATATCATTCACCTATTCTATCAGTTGTCGTTCTTTCAGCACCACTTACAGGTATATATTTTGCTATTGTGACTATGCACTATTGACTTTAACAAGGTAATGCATGATTTTTGTTAGCGATTATCATGTTTACATGAAGGACCTTTATGATATGGGCTGTTAACTTTCTAATTAAATATGTATTTTTTAAAATGACACAAATATAAGTAATGTTGAAGAGGACTATTCCTACATGCATTGTTTGCACAATATTACAGGTGTACATCACGTCCCTTAATCAACATTGGATTATTATATTTACTTGTATGCTTTTATTTAAAAGCCAAGAACACTGAAGTCTAACCTTCGCACTGCAGCTGTTGTCAAAGTTCAACCCACATTATGCACTTCCAACATTGCAGCATTTGAGTCATGATGTGAGTTGGATTTGTCTAAGCTATGGAGTGACAAGGTTGACCATCAGTATCCTATAGCATAAGTAGGCTTTTGTGTTAGCATTTGTTTTCGACATGTGCATATCTGAAATAATATGTCACAATTATTTTGTTACAGATTTGTGACAAAGACTAATCATTTTATGGTTTTAAAGCTGACGTTTCAAATGTTTACAGCTTAGAAATCAGGGTGTAGCCTCATATCTATGTGTAGCACTAGACACTTTGACATGTCATGTTTTTTTCACCATGTGTAGGTAGCTAGCAGTAATTTTTGCCGGACACACAGCAGGGGAACAGCAGGCGTTACTGAACCCCACAAACACATCAGCGATTGTTTTCATCTGTGCATCTAACACTTCTGAGCAGCAACTGGCGGTGTTGAAGCCCAGGGTCAAGGAGGGTGTAGGCAGAGGCCTAGTATGAGATGTTTGAAGTTGAAGTTGTAGTTAGCAGCAGTAATTTTTGCCAGACACACAGCAGGGGAACAGCAGGCGTTACTGAACCCCACAAACACATCAGCGATTGTTTTCATCTGTGCATCTAACACTT